>JASDQU010104899.1:108810-139837 GCA_032191745.1 Picea mariana | reverse complement strand
ATTTCCCATAACAACAATGTACATGTAACAAAAGGGTGTGTGCAAGCTCTAGGAGTGCGTGAATGATGCAAAGGTTGAATCCTGGAGAGCATGGTTGAGTGTGTGAATGGTTGAGTGAGTCCCTAGCTTCATGAGTTGGAAACAAACTAATTTCACCCACACTTATTTGCATGTTCCCTTGATGACACATGGCTCTCAAGGAGCTCGTTTCTCTCTACTTGGGATTCATCCTCTTTACCATAAGAAATTAGGATAAAATAATTATCCTCACCATAGTATTTAGGAAATAATATTATAATATTCCTTTGGAAATAATCCCTCTAGCTTAGCCCCCTTTCCTAAGCTCTTAGCCCCTACCTTTCCCTTCCTAGTGAAGATTAGTCCCCCATAATATTTTATCATGGTTTCTCTACACACAGTGATGTATTTTATTAATTATATGAGTGTTTACATATACAAAAATAGGCTCAATGGCCTTTAGCATGTAGGCTCTCTTACCTAATAATCACATAAGACTTATGGCCTATAATAACCTAGCTCACCAATCGATGAAGCATATTCACATTCACATTTACAAGTAGGACTCGGTCTTGGGGTATTACATTGGAAGCATCCCCTGTAGGAGAAAATTGAACAAGAATGGATCGGGTTTAGTCACAATTATCAACATTGGCAATTCAATTATAGGAGATTGATAAATGGAAAGAAAAGAATGAAGAAATCTGGTTTACCACATGCAAAAAATAAGGGCATCATAAGAATGAGTGTCCATCTTTTAGAGAATGTTTGGCTACAGGATCCCTGAATCCCTTGGCCCTAGGAGAAGGAGTATATTGTTAGATATGAATAACAATGGGTCATCACCCAACTACCTTTCCTTTGATGCAAAATTATCTGATCACTTCCAAGAACTTATTTTTTAATTTTTGTAAGTTAGTATGACATGAAAGAAAAGGAATGTCGCACACTCAATATCATGAATGAATGCACCATAGATGCATACATAGTTCAAGGGGAAGAAGGGACTAAATAAGGGGTACCACGATATAATACTCTGAGAGCATAGAATCAAGGAGGAAAAGGAGGATTCATAGGTTTGGGAAAATGAGGATTTGATAGAGGAAGAGGACCAATTATTTTTTACAATTGTAAAAATCCTGGGAATTTAGCGCAAGATTGTCATAATACTTCTACAACGTGCACATACTGTAGATGGCTATATCATGTGAATAAGGACTATACGCAATTTATTGTGAAGTGGCAGGACAAGAGAAACCATAATTTTCAGATGATAGAAGCGGAAGAACATGGCAATCGACCAAGGGTAGCAACAGTGATGCGTGGAGAAGTGAGAACAAGAGATTATGTGATGGAATAATCAATTTGGAATGACTAGTGGATCAAGAAAGAAGAATAACCTCCTCTGAAGTTTGAACCTCAGAGAGAGACACATATAAGTAAGTAAGGAAGGAAATTCTAGAAACAAAATGGGTACAATCGACTTCAGAACCTGTGTATGACATCCCTCCATCCTATGACCACTCGATGATAGAAAGGACACCTGTGTAAGTACTTTGAAAAGTTTCTTAAACAGTTATTTAGAACTAATGAAGGATGAAAATGCATTGAATGCATTGCATGGGATGATTGACCAGTGCACTCAAAATAAAGAAGCACCTTGTGCACAGTGAGTAGTTAACCAGTTACAATGCAAGAAAAGGATGAATAGGGAGTTCTAAATTAATGCTTAGGTAGAAGATTATGATATGGATAATATAATATTGGATATGGGATCTGATATTAATTTGATTCCAAAACATGGATGGGAATTGATGGGAAAACCAAAGCTGATATGGTCACCAATTCAATTGAGGCTAGTAAATGAACATAAGATTGTCCCAATTGGAATACTGACAAGGGTGAATTTTAACATCGATGGAGTGCATAGATTTTTTTTTTGAAGTAATCAAGATAGTGGATGGTAGTAAAACTTATCCAGTGTTACTTGGAATCGATCATGATTTTGATAACCATACCATTATTGATCTGAAAAAGAGACAAATGACCTTTGAAGTAGCATACTTGATAGCTATTGTGCCATTGGATCCCGAAGAAGGAAGACAATATGTGGAACCAACAAGGAGAAAAGAACATGATAACCTTTACAGAATGACCACATAGACTAATGAATATATTAATCCTACTGTTGAAGGTGTCCTCAACTAGAAAAGTATCAGTTCTTTCGCATCAAATTCAAAAGAATCCCTAGAACATTAGCAACAAAGGTTGCATGAGGTATCTACAAGGAGATGTACTCATATTACCCACACATTGCAATGGATTGGAGATAAGGTACGTGATCCCCTGAAGTATGATTGACTAACATATGCAGATATTTATGTAAGGGAATTTGAATTGAATATACGAGATCAACAAAGATTGATAACTTTAGACATTGTGTTGAAAGTGACTCCTGGAAGATGGTGGGTTGTGCATAAGGAGAGAATAGAGAATTGGTAGAAATGAAAAAGGAAGTTACATGTTAGGTTTGGAACATAAATTGAATATTTTGCGCATAATTATACTAGGTTGAGTTTTCCTATGGATCATCTTACATAGTGCACTACAACATGGAGCTCAATACCTAAGCAGGAATAGATGCACTTTTTGTACAAACTTTGGACATGATGCCTAAGAACTAGTACTTAGAACTGGAAGTCTGTAGAGGAAAAATAGTTGGGAAGAATTGAATCGCAATTTTTAGGTAACTTTTAGTTTTGAACACGATACCCTTTTTGTACACAACTTTTCGTATTATCAAATCCAAGATCTTTACCACAAAAGATTCAAAGATACCATCATCCTTATGTACTGTGCCCATATATTCTGTGACTATTCAAGAGGTTTTGGAATTCTATAATGTTGTTGGAGAATACCAGGAGGACAAAGACTTGAGGAATTTGCAAATACCAGAAACCAAAGAAGAGCGCACAGTAGAAGGTCTCGAGCTTTAATATGTCGAGTATGCACAAAGTGAATATTAGTACAAAGGATAATCTCAAGTTCGCAAACATTGGAGATTACTGGAATGAAGAAACTGTTGAGAAGATTATTGATTTACTTTGCAAATACTGGGACATTTTTCTAACTACATTTTCAGCGATGAAAGGGATTTCTTGGGAACTAGGAGAGATGAAGATTCCTTTGAAGCTGGATTCCTAGCCAGTGAAATAGAGACCATACTGGTATAAGCCAATATATAAGAAAAAGTAAAAGAAAAAGTAGATAGGATGTTGGAAGTTGGGATTATTGAACTTGTCACAGAGTCAAAATGGATCAGTCCAATGGAGATTCATGACAAGAAAACAAGTGGAATCAAAATTTGGGTGGATCTGTGGAAATTGAATGATGCTTGCTTACATGACCCATTTCCTACTCTATTTACAGATGAAGTTTTGGAGAATGTAGGAGGACATGAATCTTAATCATTTACTCATGGATTCTCCAGGTATCACCAGTTTAATATTGTGTAGGAAGATAGACATAAGACATCATTTTCGATAGAATGGGGATGTTATTAGTATACAATCATTCCTTTTGGGTTCAAAAATGGGCCAACAATATTCTCTTGAGTTATTATCACAACTTATAAAGAATTCATTCATAAGTTCCTAGAAGTCTATTTGGATGATTGGACACTGTTTAGTTTGTTGAAAGACCATGTTGAAAATATGTGCTTGATGTTGGACATATGTATACATTTCCATATTTCTTTGAACTTGAAGAAGTTCATTCTATGTGCACCATTTGGTATCTTGTTGGGTAATGTAGTATGTAAATAAGGACTTTTAGTTGACCCTGTGAAGATTGTTTTTATTGTGTATTTTCCACCACCTATGTCTACGCGACAATTGTGGGAAACATTGGTTCATACAAGGTATTGTAGAAAGTTTATTAGAGAATACGTGAAAATCACATCCTCTCTAGACAAATTGGTGAATAAGGAGGTTAAGTTTCAATGGTACGAAGAATGTTAACAAAGTTTGGATAGCTTGAAGAAAAAACTAGTTACCACGTCCAATTTAGTATTTCCAGATTGGAAGAAGCAATTCCATGTCCATGTAGATGCATCATCTATATAATTATTCACACTTATAGCTTATCCAAGGGAAGGAATTTTGGACCATCACATTGCATTTTCCAGTAGGAAGTTGTCAACTGCGAAACAAAATTACACTACTACAGAGCGTGAAGGACTAGCAATGGTGTATGCACTACAAAAGTTTAGGAATTATCTAATAGGATCAAATTTTAAGATGTACATAGATCATTCTGCACTAATATACTTAGTCAATAAGCATGTGTTGGATGGGAAGATATGCATATGGCTATTACTATTTCAGGAGTATGACTTTGAAGTGATTGTGAAATGAGGGAAATTGAACTCATGACCTGATAAATTTCCACACATACCAATAGGGGAAGATGTAGGAAATTTGGATGAAAACCTACTAGATGCACACTTGTTCCCAGTACAGATGGCCAATGATATCTTCACAGATATTTTAGAGTTCATGAGCACAGGAGTATCCCCACCCGACTTTACAACTATGTAGAAGAAAAAAATAGTAGTAAAGGAAGAAAATTATCATCTTATAGTGGGGAATTTGTATAAGTTAGGTGAAGATGGTATTCTTCCGCGATGTGTATTAGAACACAAAAGGCCTATGTTATTATCATAGGTACATGAAGAATTTTTTGCATGCCATTATGCAGGGAAAGTGACAAATCATAATATTTTTTTCACAGGACTTTGGTGGCCCACCGTTCATTAGAACACTAAGGAGTTTTGTCAAACCTGTGATTTATGTTAGAGAGTTGGGAATCCCTCCAAAAGAGAAAATATTCCTTTAATACCACAAGTTACATTGTAGGATTTTGATAAATGGGTTGTTGATTTCATTGGACTGATGAACCCACCAGAAAAAAAAGGTCAGGAGAAATATATATATTCATTGTGATGGATTATTTGACCTTATGGGATGAAGAAGAACCTATGAGATATTTCAGCATGGTGAATGTTGCACTATTTCTCTTTGATAATGTTGTTATGAGGTTTGGATGTCTGAGAATCCTTATGGGTAATCAAGGGACTCATTTATTGAATAGAACAATTGTTGGTTTGAAAAAATAATTTTAGATTCACCACTAGAAGATCACACCTTATCATCCTCAGGAGAACGAAATAGTGTAAGTGTTTAACAAGATCCTAGAGCATGGAATAACAAATATATGTAATGTAAATCGATATGAATCAGATTTGAGTATTCTTTTAGTACTATGGGCATATCAGACTACATCTAAGAAGCTGACGAGACATACACCATTTCTATTAGTATATGATTAGGAGGTAGTTATGCCCATGGAATTCATTGTGCCAAGTATGTGCATTGTCACGCTGACATAGCTTACAAATTACAGTGCAATAGATAAAATAATGTTAGAGTTAGTGGAACTCACGGAAGACCACTTCGTCGTAGGGTTTCATCGTCAATTTTAGAAAGCGTGAAAAAAGACATGGAATGAAAGACATATTAAATATAAGAAGTTTTAGATGGGATACTTGGTTTCTCTCTATGATAGAAAAAAATTGTAGCACCCTCGAAAGTTCCAAATACACTGGTTGGGTCCATATGCGATAATGTTTGTGACAAAAGCAGGTGATGTTCAATTAGAGAAATTGAATGGGGAAATCATAGAAGGACTCCTAAACGGTAGTCAGATGAAACTGTATAGGGACAATTGTGCTTCCACGCACTAGCCTGACTTCTTAGTATGTGTACCATAGTATCTAAATTATATTGTATTATAGAAAAAGAAAAAGAAAATAAAAAGAGATAAAAGAGCTTGAGACAAGTCAAAATAAAAAATTGAAGAGACATGAAATATTTAAGTTCTAAATTGGGCATTATTCAAAGACAAACAAGAAAATGTCATGGAAAGGGAGGAGAATTGAACTATGCACATAAAGGTGAATTGAAGAAATAGAATAAAGACATGTGTAGAGGACGGGAAAAACATGAAAGATAAAAAACCATGGCAAGATGATGATGGGAACACATAGTCATAAATGAAAATTAATGATGAAGATCTTGACAGGATGGAAAATCTAGACCATGATCCATCAAAATATATGAATTTAATACAGAAAATGGAAAGAAATGAATGTGAATACAATCATATGGGACTGGTAATTTTGGGTGTGAAGAGGAAGATAATAGTTGAAAACAACTTATAAAGGAAGAATAGGGGGCGATGAGTAAGGGTTATTGTTGCTTAACATTTGTAGAGAACAAAGAGCCAAAGAAGATTCAGAGCTTACAAAAGAGAGAGCCTAGTGTGTTGCAGGTTGAATCAAAGTACATAAATTCATGGGGCCACAAAATACAAGAGCTTCCACATCATTAACGAATAGACTGTGCACTAAGTAGGAAGCGACGCTGGTGCAGGGAGAAATCCTAAGAGTAGAAGAAACAAATCCAATCTTGGAAAACTTTCCCAGAGTGCGTGTGCCACCTAGAAAGACTACATACATGCAAGTCAGACTGCAAAAAGAGGAGAATTCTGACCTTGTTACATTGGTGATTCCACCTGGGGTCAATGTCCAAGGAGATATGTTGAACATTATAGGAAGAATAAGGTTTTCATACCACGACCTAACAGATCCGAAGACATTTCTAGAATTAGCTCCAAATAATTACCTACGTGCATCGTCCATTTTAGATTCACTTATAATCACATGCGAGCTGCTCGAATGGGCCACATAACTACAAAGAAAAGAAATATTGAACATGTTGGAGATACCTCATTTTGGAAGAAGTGCAGATATCAACATCTGCATCAAGTTATTGTTAGGTTGTGTTCACAAAGGATTTTTATGGTTGTATAGGGAAGTGTCAATTGACACACAATTGATTGCATGGATTATAGGATTACCATTAGTAGGGGAAGACCCTCTACCACTTTTCATAGAATAGATGCATGAAAAAGAATTAGTATAAAGAATTAAGGAAACATATGACACATTCAAAGAAGTGTGTGGACTAGACGTCGTAAGCATCAATGATGATACTGTAAGATTTGCGACATAGATGTTGGCCTATAAGTTACTTAGGAAATTTTGTAAAGATCATGTGCTAGCAAGAGTTATAGAAACAATGGACAAATGCGTAGCACGAGTGACAATGAACTGGGAAACATTTTTCATGAATCAATTTTTAACCAACTATAGGGAGGCACAAGATAAAGGAACAAAGTTCCATTATGTGTAGTTATTAATTTTGATAGGATTGGTTGCATGGAGGCATCCAGATGAGATGCAATTCCTAGAGGGTATGAAAAAACCATACTTAGAATCAAGGTATGTTTCGTTGTGGCATACCACACACAAGAATAAATAGATGGACAAAAACATCACCTTCTATGTCTATAATGAGACAATATGGCAATGCATTGAGGATACACCACACATTCAACTGCAGATATTGGAAGCATATAAAAATATCATGCAATTCAAGATAGGATGACACCATATGTATGTTCAATAAAAGAGGGATTTGGCTCAACAATGTTTTCTGACGCACTATAGCTTGACAAAACATGACATCATCCAGATAGTAAACAACTAGGACATATAATGGAAAACCATCATGACATAAATAACATTAAAGGAGACACAACAACCAAATAAAGATGTGGAAGAAGAAAAGGAGAAGAAAGAACAAGGCAATGGTGAAGGTGAAACATAGGAAATAGTATCTCACGTTGGAGAAAAGAGAAAAGAGAATTTGAACGAGCGATCAATGCACAATCCTAAGAAGAGGAAATCGTTCAAGAAAGTAGCCATCCAATCCTTGACCGAGGATGATTACTTAGAGAAAATCAGAGATCAAGTGAATGAAGTGACGAAATAAGAATTTATTGGATCTTCACAGAAACAATAGGAAATGCACTCGAACATGCAGACGTAGATAGCCACACTACCTCATATTTTGGAGTCAACTCAGATCGCACGAATCCAAATGATAGAATAGGAACACACTAGAAGTACAACCAAGATGATAGAGTCATGACCAACAACATCATAGATACCATCAACATAAAAAGAGTGACAGATAATGAAGATATCAGTAGGGGATATGGAGTTCCCCACGATAAAGATGTAGAAGCGAGCGCAAGCATTAAGTCATATTGACTTAATGTTGTCTTGGTTACCCGTGAATGTGTTACACAATTTACAAACAAATGTTAGATAGGAAATTCAATTGCACAAAGTGTCAACTTCTTTGGAGTTTCCCAAAGTGAATGAAGACAATGCAACAATGCACACATAATACAACAATCTAGTGCAAGAATGGGACCAGACTACATAGAGACAAGAGAGGCTTCCCCGGGAGGTATAGGAAATATAAAACAACATCCAATAAGTATACATGGAAGCATATTCCCCATTGGAAGAGCATGTGACAAAGATCAACGAATCCATTTAGGGCTTCCATGTGAATATCCTTGACTTAGAATCTCACACTATGCCAAGTACTCCACCAGAAGAAACAGAGAAAAGGGAGAAACAACCATGATGACTCCAGAGAGAATTAAGAGTTTGGATGAATAATGTGTGAAATTGTATGAAAAAAGCACAAAAGTATGGACTCATTTGTTGGAGAATGCATAGACGCAAACATTAGACCAAAGGCTATAGACTATGCGGGAGAAGGCACAAAAGATTAAATACACAATGAGAACTATGTCACCTCCAGGGAGAATGGTGGCAATAGTGGAAAATAGGTAGCTACATCAAGATATAAAAAAAATCAGAGAGGAACAATAGAATCTTGTGTAGAATATTGAGCCATTGCAAGAGGAAGAATTCACGGTAACGAAAGAACTTGTAGCTCCACAGTGCATCGTTAAGGAAGTAGTGCAAGACAGTGTAGAAAACCTCAAGAAACCTATTAATGCATAAACATCAAACAATATTGTGGTGCAAGAAGTACAAGAAAATGATAATATTGCAACTGCAAAGGAGACTTTTGAGAAGTTGGCTGTGACATTGAAGGAATCACAACAGAAGGCCTAAGTGGCCTGGGATGAGCCACAAGTGATTTTTGGGGGTCTATTGGGACAAGAATTTTTGGGACATGTTTTGGAAACTTCACAACGCATGCTAAATAAGGAAAGGTAATTGGTGCACTTTCAGGGAACAACATGTGCAAAGGAAGGAAGTGAGTTGTAAGTCATTAGGAATTTTGTTCCAACGAAAAGAGATAGGCCCTAATGTAATAGTATAAATATGTAAGAGTTGGGATATATAAGAGAACTTAGAATTTAATGTAGTCAAGAGGGGATGGCGATAATAATAGATTAATATGCATTGTATGTGTGAATGTAAGAGTGAAGAGATATATAGAAGAATAGGAGAATGGAAAGGGAATAATGTATGACTGCAATGCACATATTTTGTAATATATGATTATGAATAATATAATAATTCGGTCATTGTGGACGTAGCCCATCTTGGGCGAGCCACGTTAAATCTTGGTGCATCTGTGTTATGATGTGTTTATTGTTTTGTTTATTGCACTCATATAATGTATGGTTAATACTAATATGTTATTTGTTCTGATAATTTTTCACACATGATAAATGTTATAATGAACTAATGATAAGTGTAATGGTCATGATGAATGTGTCCTATTTCTTCATGGCTGCAGAAATCTGGTTCTTGCAGTCCCCATAGATACCTTGGGTGAGACTTCACCTGCTTGTGGGTGATGCCGAAAGGGATGGTATCTGAGGGTATTGTTTGTGAATTAATGTTGAACCGATGGTATGACCACTTCATGCCAACAACCTACATCATCCATGACCATTTCCATAGGTCCCTCTATTTAGGGGATGTCATTCATGTCTTATTTTTCTTCTGTAAGTATTTGAAGGATTCCTACACACATCCCATAGGTTTTGATTCCCATGTCTATATATTCTTCTAGTGGGGGGACAAGCCTTGGTTTCAGCTTCGTAAGTGGAATTCCTTCCACTTCCACCATTTCAATGAACAACTTGGTCATGCTAAGTTTCCCTTTCGGTCAAAATATGCCTAGTAGGTTTGGGGTTGCTCTTAGTGAATCTATAAGATTATAGAACACCTTTTCCTAGAAGATTTATGGATTCCACATATACCACTATTCGTGGGGGCACACCCTCTAGGGTAAATTTTTCCCAGTGGGGTGTTTATCCCTTTATCCATACAGCTTGTCCTAGTGGATTTTTCTATGGGGATAGTTTTGGTCAAGGAAGTGGTTTTCCTTTAGGGTCTATATTTTCCCCTAGGGGAAATCCTCTTGGAGGTATTTCTAGTCCTAGGAGAAGTCATGTTCCTAAGAGTGATTCCATCCATGGGGGAACTCACCCTTATGGAAGACCTAGTCTCCCCCGAAACAAAAACATGGGGGGACCTCATGGTTCATCCTCATCCCAATGTTCATTATCATACATTGTTTCCTTTCTTAGAAACATTAGACTTGAATAATATCTCACATTTCATGAATGACCCCATTTTCCATGACCCCTCATGGCTGGCTATATTTTCAAATATCCTATCCGATATGCCCATGTTTGATGGAAAGTTGGGGGAACGCCCATCTACACACACAATGACTTGTCATCTGTGGTGTTCATGCAATCATTTGATGGATGATAGTATATGGTTGCATATTTTCCAACGATCCTTGATTGGAGGCACTAAAAAATGGAACATTGATCTCAAAGTAACTTCTTTTAATAGTTTCAACAACTTGGATATGGAATTCCTGGCACATTATTAGTTTCTCATATAGTATGATATTGGAACAAATCTATTAATTTCTATGTGTCAAGATACTTCCACCAGCATATCCAATCATATACATGAGTGGAGGTGACGACATAGGATGATCAAAACCCAAATTCCTCACCAAATCCTAATAGACTAGTTCACAAAGTATCTCTTACCATGTATTCCCAATTAGGCACCCTATATTATATCATCCTACATGCTCATCGGTTGTCAATGGATCCAAAAAGCTCAATCCAAGGGCCCCATGGTGATGGTGTGGTTGGTTATATTTCATATGCCTCTGTGGATCAGCTAGTTGATTAGATGGGTCACATGACTATTTTTCCAAACCCATCGACTGCTGCACCCATAGCTAAAACTGCTCCAATCCTCACTAAAACCTCTGAGGTGAATTCTATGAAATCCACACAAATCAGAAATCCTTGGCAACCTAGAGGAAAGAAGAAGAATAATAAGAAGAGAAAATCTAACCCTAAGAATGGAACTTCTCAATCCCAAAACAACTAGGGGGCGAGGAAATAGAAGAAGAAGAGTTGGTTCCCTTGGATGATTTGTTGGGAGGACCACCCTAGTTACCAGTGTCCTAGAAAGGATGAGATCCATCAATAATTGGCACAAAAAAAGGACCCCCAAAATACTATCGTCTTAACTCATCATTTCCTCCCTCAACCTTAGAAAATGGTTGCCTCAAATCCTACCCATACACTACGAGAAATGACAAGTAACCCTCAATATCAAGGATCATCCTCAAATTCAAAAATATTCATGTGTGATCGGATGGTCAATATGTAAACTTGATCTCGTAATTATAACAATTTTGAAACTACTTCAACTGTGAAGGAAATAACTTCCTCGTCTCGACCTAGTGGCTCTCTTCAAATAATGAAGAAAAACCTTGAGAAATTGCTTTTCCCTCCAAAGGGAATTCCTTGATACATGAATCATAATCCAAATTCATTGGCCACCCAAAACTACAACATTATGGAAGACTTGGCCTAGGCACCATGTGTCATGTCTTCTCTAGAATTCTTCCATAATTTCCATGCATAGTGAAAATATTTTTTAATCAACTATCAGTAGGGTTGATCCCTTATAGATGAGCCTAATAAAATTTGATTCAAGCCATGTTCAACATTTTTTTCCCACCAAATCACTTCTCAGATTAAAGTGAGAGTATTGGGGAAAAAATTCCTTTGCGCTGTGGTTGACGAAGGAGCCTCGAATTGCATCATGTCTATTGCGTGTTGGAGATATATCATCTATCCAAAACTTGACACATCAAATTCCATGATGAAATCCTTCAATGTACATATGTTCCATCCTCATAGAATAACCACTACATTTCCTGTCGATTTAGGTGGAAAGATTGTCTCCTTTGTGATAGAGGTAGTTGACGCACCTCTTGAGTATAATATTCTACTTGGACGTACTTGGTTCTATGAGATTACAACAATCATCTCATCAGTATTTTTTGTCTTATGTTTCCCTCATGAGGGGAAAATAATTATTATTCATCAGCTAGCATTTGTACCCTAGAACTTGGATCCAATGTGGGTTCCAATGTACCCTTTGTTGGTGATTCCATGAGCGCTTATATGACTCTTGGTGCAAGGATGTTCAATGATTCCTCATTGATGGTAAATTTCCCCTTCCCCCACCATCCCTTACCCCAATCATTTCTCCAGCTAGTATTATCTATTTATTTACAAGTGGATCCCTCAGGTCTTCCAATCCTTGGTTGGTTCCTCATCAGAAGGACGTTGAGTCTTATAGATCCTCTATGCCACTTTCCATATTTGGGATTTCATAGAAATAAAGTCAATATCTACTCACTCTGCTCCAGATATCCCCATGATGTGGATTATGATCAGTATTTGACGCCATCTCAGTTTGTTAATCCTCTTTCTAATTCACACGACTTCCTTGATCTAGAACTTCCTTTTAATGAATCCATCATGGAAGTCATGGATTCACCTAATAGGCCATGGGATGATCTACACCATCACATGTCATTTCTTTCTGAATTGGAATAGTTAGAGTATGAAATCAAAAATCTTGTAGTCTTTGATAGTGTTCAATGGTCCCAATCTCCTATATTCCTAAAATATGTATTTTCAAAAGTGAATTTTTCCAACATTTTGAAGACTATTCCCAGTGACATTTTTGAGAAACTACGTGTTGTGGAACACATCCTGATAAGTGTTAATTTTTATCCTCATTAATTTTACTTTATACGACCCTATTTAAATAGTTATGCAATGTATTTTCTTAGTCCTATGAAGAAATTCCTAGCATTAACCCCAGATTGTCAAGCATTAAATTAAGATGTATGATAGATCCAACTCAGTCAATCAAAATATCTAGTTTGTCAAACCAAAGAAAGATGTTACCATCAATGTGGGGGTTGAAATGATTCTTTGAGAACAATTTATCTATCCATTTCCCTTGATTGAATGAGTATCCAATCTCATTCTGGTCTCTAAGAAATAGGGAACCATTAGGGTTTGCATTGATTATAGGGATTTAAATAAGGAATTTCCTAAGGATAATTATCCAACCATATTCATTGATTAGATTGTTGATGAATGTGTCTAGATTGAAATACCCTCATTCATCGATGTTTTCTCTAGCTATAATTAGACCCATATCAGACCAGAATATCAGTACAAGAGTGCCTTCATTTTCCTTTGGGATACCTTTTCTTATAGAAAGTTTCCATTTGGTATTAAAAATGCTAGGGACACATTCTGGCGGTCCATGTCATAGATGTTTCATGACATTAGAAATATTGTAGAGGCATACCTTGATTATCTAGCTTCTCATTCCAAACTATAGGTATATCAACTTGGTCACTTGCAGGACATTTTCACCTGATGCCACAACTATAATATTTGTTTGAACCCACATCAACGCACTTTGTGTGTGGTGTCTAGGCGATTTCTAGGATTCTTTGTGTCCAAGTATGGGACCATGGTTCATCCCTTGAAGGTTGAGGAAATTTTGAACATGTCTCCTCCTTGTATTATTAGCCAACTCCTGTTGTTTTTCTTCATATGAGATATATTCGATATTTTATTACAATGATGAGTGTTCCATATATAGGGAACATATGGTGACCATCCATGAAATGATGCGTCCCTTGAATAATCTATAACTATTAATTATTATCATTTACTTATTATATATGATATTTAATAATCAATAATTATATTAATAATTATTATTCTAAGAGAATGTCTTCTTGATGTTGTCCAAACATCAACACCCCCTCTCAACGAGGGAGACATTCTGCATCATGCCAAGCTTGTCTCTGAAGTATACAAACTTCACCATAGACTCATGACACTTGTATGTTAGTCTTGGGAGATGTCTCTCTCCCACCTGAACCGAGGAGAAAATCCTTATGCGACTCTTCCTTTTGATCTGATTGACTCTCTCTTAGATGTGGCTCACTCTAGGTCCGCATATAATAGAATATAGCATATTGAGTCTTTATCATTCCTTGTCAAATCACCATGAATAGGATAAGGACCACACCAAGATATTTCACCATAATTACACACATGTGAGTGAATGTTAGCTTGATGGCAAATGACACGTGGAAAGCACCTCGAGTACATATTATTCCTTGTCATGATGAAGGAAGGACTACATCTGGGATCATTTACTACAAGTGAACCTTTATGATAAATGTATCCCATCTCTCTTGGTCTGCAACTTAATCTAGTAGAAGTTCCACCCGATACTGAAACATCAACACTCCCTCTTAGCTAGGGATGTATCTTTCCATAGTAGTACACAACTATTGTCCAAAGATATGCAGTCTTTGGAAGTGGTACACAACAACCATAGTAGTAAAAGGTTTGTCACACATGGCACTCCCATGTGGAATTCTATAGGTTACACCCTCTAGAAACACTAGGGTCAACTCCCATAGTGTGTGATGTCAAGGGTCAACTCCCTTGACATGTCCTCTTGTTCTCTCCACATGGGATGTTGGGCTATAATCCCAAACACACTTATCCCTTCTTGGATAAGTGTCTTCACATACCAACTCAACTCAGTCATAGAGGAGTACAATCTAGAGAATTTCTTAGGAAGCTGAAAACATCAACACTCCCTCTCAGTGAGGGAGGCATTCTCTACAACACCAGGTCTATCACGAAATTACTTGAACTTCGTCCTGCTTTGGGAATAACATCAACAGACCACTCATCTATAGGAAGATATAGCACCAGTACTTCCTTCCTCTACACCATGTCTCGAATGTAATGGTACTTGATCTCAATGTGGTTCGATTTGTCATGAAACACTAGAGTCTCTGTGATATTTCACACAACTTTGGTTACCATAATGAATAATGGTGGAATCAAGCACATGTTAGGATAAATTTGCAAGGATCTTGCGAAGACTAACTACTTCAAAGACTGACATACTTAATGCAATGTACACTGCTTCTGTTGTGCTCAAAGCCATATAAGTTTGTTTCCTACTACACCAAGAAACCATGGAAGATCCCAAAGTGAACCAACACCCAAAGGTGATCTTACTATCCACTGCGTACCTACCCAATCAGAGTCAATATATTCTTTCCATATTATATTAATACTGGAAGTATATCTCAAACCATGTCCAAGTGTTCCTCTCAGGTATCTCAACACATGCTTCACAACAATCTAGTGTGTCTATCTCAACTGACTCATAAACTGGCTAAGTGCAATCACTGCATAGAAAATATTTGGTATGGTGTTAAATAGATACCTCAATGATCCAATCAATTGTCTTTACAGAGTCGGATAAATTTTGTCAGAATCGGAAAAAACACACTTAGTTTCTTCAGATTTGTAACCATTGGTGTAGCCACAGGCTTCGAGTTCAACATCCCAAATTTCTTCAATATCTCAACTATGTACTTCCCTTGACTCGGAAAGATCTCATCAATTATCTACCACACCTCTAGTCCCAAGAAGTAGTGTATCATACCAAGGTCCTTCATCTCAAACTTAGATCCCAACGCATATTTTCATTCAACAATAAGGCTCTCTGTACCTGTGAGAAATAAATCATCAACGTAGAGTACCAAAATCAGGGACTCACCATTAACAATATTGTTGTACACGCTGGGATCGAAAACACTTTGATTGAATATTGAACTCATCATGTGTCCATAAATCCTCTCATACCAATCTTGAGGTTCCTGCTTGAGTCCATACATGGCCTTCTTCAACCTGCACACATGAGAATCCTTCTCATGAATCACGAAACCATATGGTTTCTCGATGTATACTTCTTCCTCAATCTCTCCATTGAGAAATGTTGTCTTCACATCCATCTAATGTACTCTCCAACCCATGGATGTTGCAGGGGAAATTATCATCTGTATAGAAGTGTATCGAGCAACAAGAGAAAATGTCTCCTCATAATCTATTCCCTCCACTTGAGAGAATCCTTTAGCAACAAATCTCGCTTTGTTCTTCTCGATGCTCCTGTTAGATGTGTATTTGATCTTATAGATCCATTTAGAAGTCACTGCAAACTTCCCCTTAGGTATCGAAACAATATCCCACACATCATTCTTCATGATGGACTGATACTCCTCCATCATGATATCTCCCCATACTCGATGACTAAATTCCTCCTCATAACAGGAAGGCTCAAAATCAATAATGTGGCTCATAGTTGCAGAATATCACAAATATCTCTGAGTTCTCTTTCTCTCTCGGGAAGTACCACATGAAGCTACATGTCCTTCTACCTCTTAAAGAGTCTTATGATCCCATGCAGGTCTCTTTCAACCTACTGTAATATCTCTAGGAACATCAACTAGAACTACATAATCGATGAGATCAATTGGGTCAATAGGCTCAACTATCTCCCTCTGAACTATTCCAGGGTGAGGGGGAGAAGCCGCCCTCTCTTCCTTTCACTCACTATCAATATCCATGTGATATCCTCTAGATCTCTTGAAGGTTACCTCCTCCTCAAAAAGGTAACATCTTTGCTCACCTCAATTTATCTTTGACTAGGGATGTAGATATGGTATGCCTTCGAAGACTCATTGTACCCCCACAAATGTACCCTTTCTTCCTGAAGGGTCTAGCTTGGTACTCTTCTGTTTGGGTACATGAATGTATAATCGACACCCAAATATCATGAAGTGTCCAACCTCAAACTTCACTTCTGTGAAGGCCTCCTCCGGAGTCATGTGAAGAACTTCTATTTTGAACATACATTGCAGTCATGGCTACCACTTCCCACATAAACATAGGTAAATGTTGATCATGAATCATCGCCTTGACTGCTTCAACAATAGATCTGTTATTCCTCTCCATGACCCCATTCTGTTGAGGTTTGTAAGGAACGGTGTACTCCCTCTTGATTCCTACCTCAAACATCTCTAGGACACATCAAGGTTCCCTCATGGAACCGATGTATCCCAAGACATATCAAGGTTTCCTTCTAAAACCAATGTCTTGGTTCCTTCATTTCACCATATGAGGCACATTAGGATGAACTTTACATTCCCCCCTACTAGTCCACACAAGTCCCTCTAGGGAGAGAATGTCTCATGATGATGCCTAAAACATCAACACATTGACACAAGATTCATGTGATCTCGACTAAGAGGATTTGTCACTGCTTCTCATGTCCATCTTGATCAATCCACACCAAATACTTGTGCTGATCTCGCCAAATGCAAGAGAACTTGTTACACATGCACCCATGTTTAACACAAATCTGATAGATAACAGTTCAGTCATCTAACAACATTTAGGATCTCTTCTTGTTGCGGGAAATATTAACGTTTCAATCATGATCGATTTGACTAACAACAATTCATAGTGGATATCAACGGATCCTTAAACAAGCATCACATCTTCATTAGTCGATATATTATTCAATTTCTTGTGTGTTATTTATATCTAATAGAATGGATCCCTTGAGTTTATTGTTGTGCATAGCGAGCATCTGCAAAATCTAGAATTCCAGTCGCATGTTGATACTAGTCGATATCACTGGGATCAACCAACAAATAGTTAACGTTGTGCTTACTTCTAACCAACTATTAATTTAAGCATTTCACAACATCATCAATATTTCTAAGCGGCATGACAAAACAACGACTTCTTCGACATCTCGTGCATTTGGGAAACATCCAGGCCTATTGTTTGCAGTCAACCGTGGCGGCTCATCAATTTATTCAAGAGAATGACGGGATCTCTCACAATATCCGGAGTAACACATATCTCATTCGCTTAACATCATCATCGTCTTCTTTCAGTGAGCATCTTCAACAACAAATCAACCGCACAAGCAATATCATATTCTTAAACCCTCTAACAATTCTTCCATCTTGCAGAGTGTTTCGTAATTTCGTAGCTTTTTCTATTGTTGTCACCCACAAAGAAAAATTATGGCTCTCAACAATGGTAACGACCTCAGATGTTGAAGTTGTTGAGACCTGGGCTCGAATCCCAACAACCGCATCAATTTCCTCCATTCTCTTCACATCCGATAATTTTACGTGCACCTCGGCAGCGGACAACACTCACACACACTCACATGCGGTCCACCCGCACTATTCCGATAGCAAACAACTATGAGGCTCCTCCTTCACGTGCACGAGGCTATTCTTCTTCCTCACTCACATGTCCATGTCTCCAGCGACAGTAGGATTTCTTGCATAACAACTTCACCTTCTCACTCGTTTCTTCTAATGGTCCTCATAGATTCTCACTGCTCTAAACTCTCTCGAATAAATTTAGTTAAATACTCTCGTTTTCCTGGGCTTTCTCTTTCTCTTGAGGTAGTTATGTTGTTTGTTTTTCTTCATATGAGATATATTGAATATTTTATTACAATGATGAGTGTTCCATATATAGGAAACATATGGTGACCATCCATGAAATGATGCATCCCTTGAATAATCAATAACTATTTAATATTATCATTTACTTATTATATATGATATTTAATAATTAATAATTATATTAATAATTATTATTCTAAAAGAATGTCTTCCCGATGTTTTTCAAACATCAACAGCTCCAAAGTATGCAAGGAAAGGAAACTTATTGCATAGATTCATTTTCAACTAAGATGAGATTACAAAAGTTTTTATGCCCTTATTGAAGAAAAGAAACATCAACAGCTCCAAAGTATGCAAGGAAAGGAAACTTATTGCATAGATTCATTTTCAACTAAGATGAGATTACAAAAGTTTTTATGCCCTTATTGAAGAAAAGTGTACCTTTTATTTGGGAAGAAAAATCCCAATGGTCATTTGATTCCTTGAAGAAGGCCTTGTTGCCAACTCCCCTTACTCAAACCTCTTGACTATGGTCGATAATTCCTACTCTATATCGAAAACGCTGAATCTACCATAGGAATGGTTCTCATCCAAGAAGAATATGCACATAAAGAACACATTATTTACTATATTAGCAAAGGCCTTGTTGATCCCAAGGTTTGATATTCTCACATTGAAAATTTGGCCTTGGAAGCAGTTCAATATGCCCAACATTTGTAACATTATATCCTCATGTGGAAGATCACTATTTTTTTCAATGCCAACCCCATGTAGTACATCTTGATTCAACAAATCAAGGGGGGGAATACTCGAAGTCGATTGTGATCCTCCAAGAGTTAGACTTGGATTTCCTGTCTTCCAAGTCCACGAAATCCTTGGCTTTTGCTTAGTTGATGTATGACCTTCCCCCAGTCGATGATTAACCCATGGTTAATGAATCATTCCCTAACCAGTTCTTATTCCTTATTGACTCGTTATATCCCTAGTACGAGGATGTCTTAGTGTATCTCTTGAACCAATGGTTTTTCCCTTCTCTTTCCTGTGATGAACACTTATGCATACGACATTAGGATAGACACTGCATCAATGTTGATGATACCCTTTATCATCAAGTGGTGGATTTGATTATATCTTGTTGTATTTTCCATGAGGAGGCTGAGAGAGTTCTGAATAAATGTCATGTTGTAGCATGTGGCAATCATCTCTCTAGGTTGGCCACTTCCCAGAAGATATTTTGCACCATATAATTTTGGCCCACGATTTTCAAATATTGTATGCATGTCATCTTGAAGTTCCATTCCTGTCAAATATTTACCCAAAATATGTGCACCCATCCTGCTTGACTTCATCCTGTGGTGACCATCCACCCTTTTTCCAACTGAGGGATTGATTTCAGGACATGTACACCCACCTTAATTAACACCCATCGATACAACATCGTGGATGTTGTATCAATGAGGAGGCTGAGAGAGTTCTAAATAAATGTCATGTTGTAGCATGTGGCGATCATCTCTCTAGGTTGGCCACTTCCTAGAAGATATTTTGCACCATATAATTTTGGCCCATGATTTTCAAATATTGTATGCATGTCATCCTGAAGTTCCATTCCTGTCAAATATTTACCCAAAATATGTGCACCCATCCTGCTTGACTTCATCCTGTGGTGACCATCCACCCTTTTTCCAACTGAGGGATTGATTTCATGACATGTACGCCCACCTCAATTAACACTCATCGATACAACATCGTGGATGTTGACTACTTCACCAAGTGGGATGAGGATTTTTCTACCTTCTCTATTTATGGAACTGTCACCACATTGTTCGTATTCAATAATATTATTGCTAGGTTCAGTGTTCCTACTACAATAGTGATGGATAATGGATCCTAATTTCACAACAAGACAATGAACACATTAGCTTCCAGGTTGGGTTTTCATTAAGATAACTCAACACCCTATTATCCTCAAGCCAATGGAAAAGTTGAAGCCATAAATTGTGTCCTGAAGACTATGATTCAATGGATGCTAGGGACACACAATACTAACTGACATGTTATGTTGTTTTCAACATTATGGGCTTACTGTACCTTAGCCAAAAATACCACTAAATTTACCCCATTCAAACTTGTTTATGATCTGGAGGAAGTGCTTCCAATTGAATTCAAAATCCCATCCTTGAATCTAGTCGTAGAACTATTTATGAACACTTGTGTCGAGGAGGAAGGTCTCTTGTACATGCCCCATCTATATGAACATTGAAATGATGTTGCGTTTCCAAATTAGACTCATAAGAAGTGCATTAAAGCCCGATATGATAATTCAATCCATCCTAATGTATTTTTGGAAGGTGATCTAGTTTAGGTCTGCGATCATCACCACAATATGTTAAGTGCATGTAAGTTTGAACTCATGTGGCATGGTTCCTACATTGTTAAATGTGTCTTGCAAAGAGGAGCCTACAATTTGGTCGTTTATGATGGGTATCCACATTCAGAACCTTGCAGTGGGCTCTACTTGAAAAAGTATTATGCATAGGCCATTTGGCCACATGATGCTTTGTAGATATAGTTTGTTTTTGGTTTTGAATTGGCGTTATTTTCTTTTTGTGTGTACTTATTATATTGGTTTGTTTCTTAACATGCTTTATGATTGATTTGCAAATGTCATTGTTCACCTCAGTCTACATGGGATATGATGACAGTGCCATTCGTAGTACCCAAAATAGTTCCTCTCTTGCTTTGGTGATTTTCTCTCCCATAGATGAAGTGGTGAGATCATGGGGTGTTTACCTTGGTCTTGTAACCAATAACATTGAAAAGTATAGTTCTTTCATTGAACTCTTGTACGAGGATATTTCTTTGAACATCCACCATATAACTATCAGGATGGACTCCCAACTTATGGTCTCACAATTGAACATGCCTATAGTATCATAAATCATGCGTTGTTCTGTAAGTATCTGAGGGTTTGTCTTCTTGAATGATACTTTGAGTATATTGAGTATTGTCATGTTCTACGAGAATCTAATACATTGAGTGTGTTAGAATGGAATTTGTTACATTAATTAATTTATTTAGCATGCATGTACATAAAACATGGTTTCCAATCACATCATTTTACATCCCTAGGTAGGAGCCAAAAGAAGAATATATATATATATATATATATATATATCATAAAAAGCATGTAACGTCCTTCAAAAAGGTGCCATATACAAAAGTTGGGCTCTACGGATAGAAAGATACCAAAACTTTCCACTCTGATAAATACAGATTATATTACATAGATGGGGAGACTATTCTATAGTCATCCTATGCATGAGTATAATGGTAATAAACCAAATTCGAAGCCACTTTCGGGGGAATACTAAGGAAGGGTTGAGACACTCCTACAGTATGGCACTGCAAGCACAATGGTATATTGTCCATATACATTGGGGATATTCCCATAGTTAGTTCCTCTACACCTCGTGGAAGTCATTGATGTCGCTCCTCTCTTCCTCTGATGACTCATCACTTCTCCAACAATGGGCTCAAACCCATCCTATTGGACACTCTAGTTCTACATCTATTTCAGCAAACATTCTTGCATCAATTATATTGCACCACAAAAAATGAATATTCCAAAAATTAAAAAACAACACACTTACCGAGGGATCCCCATGTTTCTCTTGGGGGGAGCAAGAGATCTACATCCTGAGTGAATTCATTCCCTACAGAGGAAAAGTATTCTATGGCTATTATCTACTATCTCCACCATCACACAAAGATAATACCGTAATAATCCTCTTCTCTACCTCTGACCACTCTGCTCATATGATCAACCCATCGAGTAATCCTTAGATCACTTTGAAGTAGGTCAAGTATCATAAATTGGGGCCTCATCGCAGACACCCACTCTAAGAAGAACTTGACAAGAATGGTTCCATACACAAAGTGTTTATGTCACCCATTCCTACATGAGGTCAACTAATCCTTCATGTTCATTAGTAAACCTTCACACCAGTTGAACATGGTGGGTTCTAAACATGCTATAGCTATCCACATATTCCATTTAGTTACCAAGTGGGGTATTTTTGATCCTGCTACTTGGGTTATGGTGAATAGGATGGTCTTCAAGGGTAACCCTATGATATCTCAGATCAATATTTTATTGCTCATCTTCCTGGTCCCATAACGACAATACTACTCGATATAGTCCATGGTCATCCAATCATTCCCATCATGCATACCTGCCAAAATCCATGGCACTCCATGTCGTGATAATCTAGTGAAAAATTATGTCCCTGAGATCAAGGTATAGCATGTTTCCTTCCACAATGAAGCATTGCTTCTCTGAATCCCAATAACTCACCAGCTTGTCCAATAGGTAGTTTTGAGACCACATTAAAGGGAAGTAGAATAATTTCAAAAGGCCACAATCTTGAAGGGATGCAAATAATTAGTTTCATGAGATCTCTCCTTCCACTTAATCATTTTCTCATTTTCCTGTGAAAATCCCATTAAAACCGGGCATCAATCAAAATTTTAAAAATTTGTTGGTCACGTCCTCAATGTTGTATTTTTTCCTCGATGTTGTTGGTTCATAGTGGGCACTAGAGTAGTAGTTCGCCTATTTCCCTATGGAGAGAGAGTGACTAGTATCCTATAATTCCCTCTGTAATGTGTGACCATGTAGGGGAAGAAGAGTTTCCGGGACACTTCCTTAAAAATTTATCCAACAAAATGCAAAAATGAATAGATGGAAAGGTGCATTTTGGGACACATATTTACTTGGATCTGGTATTTTTTAATTATGTTTGACAAATATCCTACAATGAGCTACAATAGTCCAATCTTGGAGGAGGGGTTTCAGCAAGCTCTCCTATTTCTCTCTTTGCAAATGTGAAAATGAGATTTTTACCATGCTAAGTTTTTTTTAATAACTCATTGATCCATTTTCACACTTAGACCAAGTAAGTGCCTTCCAGTCACTTTCCTTTTTGGAGCTTACTTTATCAATTTATAATGTCATTTTCGTTCAAATTTGACCCTAGAATCTAGTTTACATGTGTTGATTGGATTATAAGGACATTTTCTATGAATATGATGACTTCCACTGAACTTGAGGTACATGTTATAAATGACATATAGGGATAGTTTTTTTCCCTACGATACCATCTTGCATTATTGTCCATCCATTATGATGATATTATTCCTTAGGTTCGATCTCGTAGGTTGTGATAATAGCCATGCCATTTTTGTATGGTAGTGCCTACCATTCGTGGGCACCCTACCTAGCACCCTAATTTCAATCTAGTGCCCATGATGTGATTTCCTGTAGGATCAGGGAGCCCTCCTGCAGACCTACTATGACTTCATTTTTGAGCCATGTTCTTCTCTTTTGATCTATATTCTCGCCATATCTTGAGGGGTTTCCAAAATTTTCATGTTACGTTATGGTCACTTATGCATTTTTTTCTCATGTTATGTTTCATGTTGATGTGCTGCTATTTTCCTTGAGCCTTCTTACTACTATTGTTGTAACACTTGACTACTCTCCCCTTTCATTATTTGACAACCACTTTGCAATCATTCAACCATGGAGAGAACAATTGCTAAGAGTGGACCTCACTTTCCAATACCCATTTGCATTAATGTTCCTTAGGTCGGTTCCATGCGCTTGGAACATAGAAGCATGTTTTTAAGCCACTCATTCTATCCATAAAAGCTAATGTTTAACTTTTTTCATGCTCGTTAAACCATGAAAAAGGAACTTGCTTTAGCTCACTTTTACCTCTTTTTCGTGTTCCTTAAACGATGAAATTGAAACCTTTCAAGTAAACTTTTATGTATTTTTTGGAGTCATAAAAAGAATGCCTAGGAAACCTCATGAGAATTATTTTAACTCTTTTTTGGGCTCATTAAAACTGAATGAAAAATACACTACCAACCACACTTTTATCTCTCTTTTGTGCTTGTTAAACTTTGAAGGAGACACTCAAAAATCAAAAAATTAAAATAACATACTTGTTTTTTTTTGCAATTGATCTATCTTGGAATGACAATGTTAGTCATTTCTCCCTTGAACATGACACATGTTTGAGTCATTATCTCACAGTTGGGTTATTTGTTTCCTAGGAGTTGTACTAGTAAGATGAGTCACAAATACTCCACCAATTGGTTACTCTTCCAGTCATCATGGAGAGTGCTTCAATTCCTCGTATGTTGTTGCACTATATTATCCCTTCTCTTTAGTATTACTTCAAAGTAATCACCAAGTCATGCTCTATGTTCAAGGGAAGTTAATCCCGACTCGACCATCTAATGCTTTTTTTACCATCTGTGTCGACCATCCCTATGTCAGTTATACTTGGTGATCCTATCTTTTCACATCATCTCTCCATGTATGTTTTGTGTAGATTGATGGGGGGTAGATTAAGGCCCTCCTTTAGCACATATCTTCTTATTGACTTCAACACATTAAATTTTACTAGGTACTTTAGGGTCCATTTTCATCATCAGTGGCTACTCTCGCGTCTATTAATGGTATACCTCAATGTTTTACCATGCTCGACATCATCTCATGTATTCACATGTTGTAGAATCGTACCATTGGGTTTTGAGACGAAGACCTTGGGGTTGAGGGACACATCACTTCTTCATATCACCCCTCCCAAGTTGCCATGGAGTATATCACTTCTATATGAGTACTTTCAAGACTTTGTGGGCACTCATCTTAGTGCTCGTTGTCTTCCTTATATATATATATTCTATGACAAAGATCCGCATTGTATTTTCTCATAGTTATGATCTCTTTGAGGACATGGATCCAATATGTATTATTTCATAGCCATGGTATTTCATTTTATTTGATGGATCTATAATGTATTGTGTTGGTGGCCATGCTTTGTCTTTTTTCCGATCATGGGTATGCCTACCTTGAGGATGATCTATATATATCCTTGTTTTTTAATTGTAGGTACTCCTTGGCTTCTTGACCTCTTTGCTCTCTCCTCGTGTTGCCTCACATTGGTGAGGTTAGTAGTGTGTTTCAACCATCCGTTCGCCTCCTAACTTCACACATTAGGGGGCATTTGTTGCAGCCTTAATTTACACCCTACATTGTGAGGAAGGACATCTGAGGATTCGGTGAGATTTTTTAGGGAGGTTGTTATTCATTTTTCCATCAAGGGTGACCACCCGTGTAACCTTCTATATTCAAAGTTTTTCAAGGAGGTAAGTGATGGATGAGTTGGGTATTCATGGAATGGGCCTTGGAAATCAGTACAATTGAGTCTCTATTGGTTTCTAGAAGATCTATACGATCTCCTAATCATATTCCAAGAATCTATATAAGGAAGGCCAATCTTGAGCACATGGAGAAGAATCATTCATAGAGATATGCTACGAAAATTGAGAAGAGCTCTTCAGTCAGGTTACCTAGCTTGAGTGATAGTTGAGGAGGAGAAAGGAGCAAGGATTTTAACGAGGACCTCATCATGCATTCAAGGTAACATAAGCTTGATGTACTTCTCCATTTTATATTTATATAGATCTGTGTTTTTACCTTTTCATATTGTTCATGTTTAATGGTAGATGTTATTGTTTTACTAATGCTAGGAATAAATCATAGATTGATATTATTTGTCTCTTATGTGCAAGTCGCATTTTGAAAGGCCTTGGAGTTGGATCTTAGAGACTACACCACCAAGGACACACTAGGGAAACCTTCAAGGAAAAAGTATTCCTTTCTACCCTCACTTAGCATAAAAGGAAACAAATTATTTAGATCTAAAGAAAACCATTGGAAGTTTAGTCATGTTATTTGTCTAGGATAAATATGTAGATCCTAGGGAGATCTTGCTATCCCATTTGTAATATTTTTCCACAAAAACATGGCTTCTCACTCATATGAAAATATATCCAAGAATTTTGGACATGAAAAGGAATTTAAATTTCATTTTTCCTCCCTAGAGTTACTCCTTGAGCTAGAAGGACCATAGACTTACAATAATTGGGTTATGGAAAGCTAAAACCATAAATTATAAGAGAATTGTGACTATATGGAATGATAATTATTTTTATTGAGTAAATTTACCTATAACTGATAATCCTTGTAATCCCAACATTGATTTTTCCTAGCTAGCATTTGGTGGAGACCTAGAGGGAAGTGGGATAGACCAAGGGACTTCTTTGTAGATAATAGTATCCGATTCGATCGGTTTTGAAAGTCGATGGGGAAAGAGGGTTGTGGATTGGGATTGTTGTTGGTGGAAAAAGTTGATTGTGAAGGTAGGAATTAGGGTTTTTGAAGAGAGTTAGAACCATCAATAGGTAAATTAATCATTGTGGACTCGTAGCCTTAGAACCCATGCTTCAGCTCATTGTCATACTTCTGCAACTAGTGGGTGGTTAATTATGAGAAAGATAAGTGTTCATGATTTTTTTTTGAATATGTTAAATTGATGTTGTTTATTTTAAAAATTGATATTCATGCAAATCAAGAAGGCATGTAACTTTGACAAACCCATTCAGAGTTTGGATTCTAGTAGTATCATAGTACCTTTGTTCCTTAAATTCCATCTTGTTTGGGTACATTTTGATTTGACCATGGGTTGGTTAAAACCACCCTAACACTTCACTTCTAGTGCAACAAATCAAAATGCCATTCAACACACCAAAAATATAATTCAACATTAAGATACACATGCACTTGATTATGGAGCTTCTTCAAGGTCATTAAGTGATCTATAGATGAATGAATGGATGATCAAGTTGTAGATATTTTCACAAAGACCCTTACAAAAGACAAGTTTTCATAGCTTCAAGTTATGTTAGAAGTTTAGAAAGTTATCATTAACCAGAATTATGCTCTAACTCTTTCATTCTTCTATTATATCACCTTTGCAAATCATTCTATGTGAAAAAGCTCAACTTCCACAATCCTTATACAATGGTTATACTCACTCATCAAAGATCACTATACTCACCCTATTCAATCTACCATCATTTAATTCACCAAAGAAAGTAGAATAGTCCAAGGATAACCTAAGTCCATTAGGTTCAAAGGATGACCATAGTCAACCTAATTCATCTACCCTCACTTCACCTAAAGAATGTAGTAGAAGTCATGCAAGGTCACAATAGGAATGACGATGACCGTATTCACCCTAATCGCTCTACTATCCCTTACTTAACGTGCAAAAGGTATTAGAGCACCAACATAATCAGGTTTAACATGCGAATGGACTAATCATGAAACATTTAACCTACCGTACTCGACCTAGCCTATCCTCGCTTCACCTACCAAATGTACAAGAGGAGCATTAGGGTGGTTTTAACGTACCATGCACAAATCAAAATGGATTTAAACGAACCAACTCGAGAAGTCGTGCAACGTAACAAAACATTTGGTAGATTTTACAGTGTTGCAGTTTTAAATTTCTGTTCAATCTAGAGTTTTGGTAGATTTTCTGAAAATCTAAATTAGTTTAAAATATACAAAACATTTGGATTAAGGTTTTGAAATGCATGTAGCTTTGACTATCATTGAAAATCTAACAAGATTTAGGCTCACTTTTTTTCACATGAAAAGCCGATCTGTTTGCTCTGAGTTAGGATCTGTTTGCTTTAAGTTAACTTACTCCAATGAAATACTAGCCGTAGTTCATATACGACTCTCACTTCACCTAAAAGGTAGTAGCGCAGCGTCGATGTGCGTTTAACGTAGCAACCGTACTCAACCTAACTCATCTACCCTATCCTCACTTCACCTAACAAAGATATAAGTGAAGCGTTAGGGTGGTTTTAACCTACCCATGGACAAATCAAAATGAAATCAAACAAAATGGACTTTAACGAACCAACTCGAGAAGTTGTGCAACGTGACACTCGGTACCACAATGGACGTCAGTTACCATATTCGCCCGACTTAACAAATGGACAAGTCAAAATGGCCATACTCGCCGTAATTCATATACAGCTCTCGGTTCACCTAAAAGGTGGTAGGCTGGTAGCGCAACGTCAATGCACGTTTAATGTACCAATGGAGGACTAATTATGATGCAGTTAACCAACCCTACTCAACCTAATTCATATACCCCACTCTCACTTCACCTACCAACGGTACAAGTGGACCGTTAGGGTAGTTTTAACCTACCCAATGAAAAATCAAAATGAAGTCAAACAAAATGGACTTAAACGAACCAACACGAGAAGTTGTGCAATGTCACACTCAATACCACAACGGACTTCAGTTACCATACTCGCCCTACTTAGACAAATGGACAAATCAAAATGGACATACTCGTTGTGATCCACCAGAAGGCGGTAGAGCAGCGTCAATGTCCGTTTAACGTACAAATCGAGAAACAGACTCGTGGGTTTAACGTGCCAATGGGCAAATCAAAATGGACTTAACCAATCAATAATAACGGGTTTTAATCTGCTATTGCACGAGTCAAAATTTACGCATAACTAGAAAAACCATCTCACTCTAAATACCACTAATCTCACAAGCTCCCTTACTCTTCACTTCCTGTGAATGACTCGGGGATTCTGCATATGTGTAATGCCATACGACGTGGCGCTTCGAATGTCGGATATTTCTTTTCCCGGGCTCCGAAGAAAGATGCACATAGCAAAACCGAAATGGAGAAAATACGGGTTTCGACCCTAACTACCAAATTTTACCTTGTCCCGTGACAAAGAGTTTAAGCAGGTGGAAAGTGGGAAGGTATCAGCACCCAAGAGTTTAAGTTGGTGTGCGTGCAGAATGAGGAGCCAAATTTGCTTGCTGTAATTACTAAACAAATTTACAATAGAACTTATAGAATCCTAGCCAACCGGAGGACGTGATTGTCTCTTGCCGTACTGATGTCAGAATTCATAACTGACAGTAATGACTATGACGGGAAGTAAACCGATCGATGGCGGGTAGAAACCTCGGTTGTAGTTCTTCTCCCATGCTGTTATGAAGTAGAAAATAACCATGACTGTCGAACTCGCTGAACCCACAARCAATCTTGTGTCGTTCATGACTTACTGAACCTCTGTAGAAACAAATGCATTTTTTGTTGAAGGTTAAGTCATCGGGTGAAGGATGTAAATTTCAGATTTAAGGGTGAGAACTGATCGTGCATAGCCACCGGTGAGCATAGGGGTGGAAGTTTGGAGAATGATGCGTCCATTACTTACTGATACTGTGATCAGACGGCATTCCATGATGCAACACTCGAGTTGGCAGACCCGCTGTAGTACCGATGGCATTAGGGCTGGTGGAATTGTCCAACCAATGTAATGTCTTCCCATTTGATTGCCATCTCACTCACGGTTATTCACAGTAAACCTGAGGAATATTAATCCCTTTGGATATAAAATCCATGCTATGTTTTATTTCTTACAAAATTAAGCTATCATAGATTTTCTAGAATTAATGAATAATGATGTGTGTGGGCCAATGATGCAAACTAAATAACTTGGGAAGATTTTTATTAGATTTTTTAGAATTAATGAATATTGATGTGTGTGTGCCAATGCTGCAAACTAAATAACTTGGGAAGATTTTTATTAGATTTTCTAGAATTAATGAATAATGATGTGTGTGGGCCATGCAAACTAAATAACTTGGGAAGATTTTTATTTTATTATATTTATTGATGATTCAATCTATTTTGTAAGAAAAAAAAATGATGTTTTTGAATATTTAAAGAGTTCAAAAATATGGTTGAAAATCATGTGTAAACATATCAAGATCCTTAATAAATTACATAAGGAGGCGGATTTTTAATTTTTAAAGTACTTTAAAGACAATGGAATTCATAAATAGTGCATAGTTTCACACATTAATCCTTAACCCTTAGCAAAATTGTGTCATTGAGTGGAAGAAGAGAACCATAGTAAAGTGTTCTATAAGCATGCTGAAAGATAATTATCTCCCCACCGTAGTAAAGTGTGTTAGTAAAGTGTGTTAGAAGCATGTTCAAAAATAATAATCTCCCAACCACAGTAGCGATTACTAAAAGTACTTTAAAGACAATGGAATTCATAAATAGTGCATAGTTTCACACATTAATCCTTAACTCTTAGCAAAATTGTGTCATTGAGTGGAAGAAGAGAACCATAGTAAAGTGTTCTATAAGCATGCTGAAAGATAATTATCTCTCCACCATAGTAAAGTGTGTTAGAAGCATGTTCAAAAATAATAATCTCCCAACCACAGTAGAGCTTACTAAAAGTATGCTTAAAGGTAATAGTTTGCATAATAGTTTGTGGGAATCTTTGTGTATAAGTAAATTTGTGCATTTAGAGAATAAAGGTCGAACTAAACTTTTGTGTAT
>JASDQU010104899.1:48860-67638 GCA_032191745.1 Picea mariana | reverse complement strand
TCATCCATATGAGGAGGTTCATGGAGTGGAGGAAGCCACTCAAGCAGAGCCATCCATCAAAAATGGTAGAAAGCGCACCACGAAAGCTAATAGATTGAGACTAGATGCTGCACAGAATGTAGGAGCCCCTACTTCACAACACAGACAGAGATAGTCTCCTGATCGATTTACTGGATACATGGCTCTCATGAGAAAATGTATTTTGATTGAACCATTTTCCTTTTAGGAAGCAGTAATGGATCCCACATGGGTAGATGCAATGGTGCAAGAATATGACTCCATTGTCAAAAACAATGCATGGGAAATTGTCCTGAGATCAGTTGACAAATCAATGGTAGGTTCATGATGGATCTACAAGGTAATGAAAGTCGTTGATGGGAGTGTGGAAAAATAAAAGGTAAGGTTTGTGGCCCAAGGCTTCTCACAGATCAAGGGGATAGATTATGATGAGAATTTTTCGCCTGTCGCAAGGTACTCTTCCATAAGATCCATCTTTTCACTCTCAGCGCAGATGGGCTAGCACATTCATCAGATGGATGTAAAAACTGTGTTTCTCAATGGGATCATTGAGGAAGAAGTGTACATTGAGAAGCCAAAAGGTTTTGAGACATTTGACAGGTAGTCACATGTGTGCAGACTCAAGAGAGCGTTTTATGGGTTGAAGCAGGCACCTCGTTCTTGGTACACTTGTATAGACATCTATTTCACTGGATTGGGCTTCACCAAAAGTGAAGCAAATGCAAACCTATACCAAATTGTGGTGGAGGGTAATCTTTTAATCATTGCTCTTTATGTTGATGATTTAATACTGACTAGTGATGAGCAAATGATACACTCATGCAAGGAGGACCTTGCAAAGGAATTCAAGATGAAGGATTTGGGACTTCTTCGTTATTTCCTTGGACTGGAAATATGGCAGCGAGATGGTGAAATTTTTGTGTCTCAAGGAAAGTATGCAAGGGAGATATTGGGTAAGTTTCACATGGAAGGCTGGAAACCCATGGATACTCCTCTTCCAGGAAACTAGAGGAAAGAGGATGCTACTTCTGGAGAGGTAGTGGATGCTACTGTTTATCGACAGTTTATGGGTTCACTAATGTATCTAGTGAGCACGAGACCAGACATTTTCTATGTAGTTAACCAACTGAGTCAAGTGATGGTTAATTCTACCAAGCTCTTTTGGAAGGCGGGCAAGCATGTCCTGAGATACCTGAGGGGCACATCTAAGTATGGATTATGGTACAGATAGATGGATGAGGTGAAGTTGCATGGCTTCACGGATGTAGATTGGGTGGGTAGCCCAACAGACAAAAAGAGCACATCAGGGGGAATCTTTAGTATCGGATATACAGTTGTTTCTTGGTACAACAGGAAACAAACATCCATGGCACTCAGTTCAGTAAAAGTGGAATACATGGCAGCAGGTCAAGCTGCATGTGAGGCTATCTGGATGAGGAATATCTTGGTTGGTTTGTTTGGTTCTCATTTAGATACGACAGTGATTAATTGTGATAATCAGATTTGCATTAAACTCTCGATTAATCTTGTGTTTCATGATAGATCTAAGAATGTAGATATCCTGTATCATCATCTCATAGATTGTGTGCAGTGGAAGATCATGTTGCTTCTATACATTCCTACGGAAGATCAAGTTTTAGACATTCTGACGAAGGCGCTTACCAGGAGAAAATTCGAATACCATAGAAACAAGATTGGGGTGAAGGATAATCNAAAGTCAACAAGAAATGTGTGTCTAATTTATTTTCCCCTTAAATAAATTGGACAATAAATATTAATCTATTATCTCATAATTACTTGAAATAGTTAATTGAAATGGAAAATCAGTTAGCTATAGGAAATTCGAGTTCAAAGGTTGAATGGTGGGACATGGAAGTCGAATTAGTTGTAACTAAGTGACTTGAAGTTGTAACAGAGTTATATGTGTAGTTATGTGGGTTGTGAAGTAGTTTAACTCAATTAAGTGAGTTAAGCTCAATTGTACTAGTTGTAACTAAACTTACACTACTAAGAGTTCAGTGAACTCACATGAAACTTAAGATTTACCATTGTTAACTACATGCATGTCAGATCCATTGGAGACCCATTTGAGATAATAGGTGAAAGGGACAGTTTGGCTATCATTTGTGATTTGAGTGAAGTGCATTCATGCAATCACACACTGAGTGGGTGTGCCCATCAGAAATGCGCAGCCTAGGCAAGAGGAATTCAAATTCATTTGTAAGATTTTCATTACATGGATTGCACAGAGGAGACAGGTTGTCTGGAGGCAAAGAATTGGCAAATTTATTTGTTGATTTTTGTATGATAGTGTGAGACGCTTGTATTGTATTGAGATCTCTTGGATTAGAGTTTTGTATGAGATTTTTTCATGATCCATGATATAAAAATAATATATGATAGTGGGGTTTTTAACTTTATGCTTTCCCGGTAAAACATCTGTGTTATGTGTGATTAATCTCTCTTCTTGATATTGCAATTGGCGATCGTGTTTTAAATTTCACAAGAATATTTGTATAAGCGATTTTGTATTTAACAGTGGCATATAATTGTTAGATCGGGAGAATCTAGGCAATACATAATTTGTATTGAAATTTCTACAGGGTTTTCCCATGAGTTTTTCCCTTTTTCCTCACTTTATTTTTCAGTGTATCTTTTGTATTTGGGTACTTGACATGGCCTCATTTCCGGGACTCATTATTTATTTTCACCATAGTGATGTTCAGGGAGGGTGTTGCAGTTACTTCACACACACCTAGGATTTATTTTTCCTAAGGTTTTTCCTTTTTTTTTAGTCATTATCCATTCTCCTATATTTTATGGGAGAATATTCCATCTGGAGAATATTCTCTTTAGTTGACACTTCAGTTTGACTAGTTGAGTTGAATCCAGATGTTGCATTGGTTTTGTCACCATGAAACATTGGGATCATCACCATTTTAATGTGCACTTGCCTTGGGATCATCACCATACTAGCGCATCACCCTTGATTCCTTGATCTACTCCTCACTACACTCTATTCAGTCAGTTAACTTAAGACTGGTTGACTAGTTAACTAAGTTAGGTGGCAGTTCACTCCCGTAATTGCCTAAGATTCTAGACTAGGTTGCAGTTCACTCCCGTAATTGCTGGTGTGTGTCCAAATCACTCTAGACCATCACTATGTCACATTGGTTCTCCTCCAGCGTGCATTCATTAAGTTATACATAGTATATCATGTGTAAATTATTCATTATTCATGATGGTTAATGAGAATTATTCCATTGTTTCTCTCCTTCTTATTCTTTCTCAATTTAGCTCTCCAAATGTGTGTAGTATTTTCTAGCTAGATCTATTTTGTGCAGGTTCAACACATTTTGAGTTTTCCAATATCATTTACATTCTTCCATACCTTTTTTATCCATATCATGAGAAAATTGCAAATTGGCTAGAGGATTCAGATATCGGAAATATCTGAAAGAATGGTAAGGTTATGCTTACTGTGTTTCTAAATGAGTATCTAGATTGTAAGCATGACAAGTTTATTTTGTATCTACAAGTACTTGTACTCTTTATTCTGATCTTCAATTTTTTGTTTCTTGTAGGACTGAATATGCTCTTATGGTTGCACTTGAAATAGCACTACACTTAGTGTTTCGATTTATGCATTAGTGTAGGGTAGGTGTAGGAGTAGGTTCCCTTTTGGTTTTATTTCTCACACTTTCTTTTTGAATAATGCAGTTATGAAAACACGTGAACGCACAAGGAGATCATATATGAATACTATCAAGGGAGTCCACTTTAATCCTTTTCTCTTTTCTTTTCATTAAATATTTCTTTTCCAAAGACGTAATATCATCACGAAGTATTTTCAAATAGTATGATACATGATAATTTTAAAAGTGAGAGTAAAGAGATAAGGGAAGTTGAACTGTAAATTCATAATAATTCTACCCTAACCTTATACTCCACAAAAATGGTCTACCACTGAACATAACTACAACCATATTGATTTAAGGATTTTTCGAATAATCTTGGTCAAATCAACATCTCATGCATCACTATACTAAGATAAAGAACCCACCCGTCTATATGTAAAACTATGAACCTTGTAGTTCTTCCTTTTGACCCTCATTCTCAATGAGATGTTATCCTGGTTTAGTTTTGGGTCAAATTATTTTTATATTGAAGTTTTCTTTCTGTTGTTTCGATAAGTTCGTTTTGGATTTCGGTTTTGAATATTTTCAATAAAATATGATTTGGTTTGGATTTTGTGTGTTGTTTCCTTTCTTTTGTTTTTTAGTAACTCTCTCCCTATATTTGTTTGTTTTTATTTTTGGTTCCTTTCTTTTCTATTCAATATTGATCAACATGATGAAACTTTGTTCAAAAGATTATACTTCTTGTCGGTTTTCCAAATAACCTGAGATAGTCCAAATCTGGTCTTGAAATAAAATCTATCTCAGCTCTCATAGACAATTTTAATTTGATTTTTACCATTCTTCTTTCCTTTCAACATTCTTATAAGTAATTATCTTTGAAAATTGGAGTAATCTTTGGTTATCATGGCTATTATAAGACTTTTTACGCCATCCTAGTCCTCAAGGAATATTTCGTATTTTATTTCCCATCTTCTAGATGATGTCTTATTCAGAGATTAAAATCAAATTATGTGATCGAATAACCTATGTTATTAAAATAATAAATCATAAAGTTTCTAATTGAGGGTTGGAAGGTCTCATCATGAGTTGATCCATCATGACCATTGAAAATTTATAGAAGTGACATTACCATTTTTGGTCACCAAGCCAAGGTGGTGGCCTTCAGTCTTCCCACCTGAAGGACAAGAGGTCTCAACACGAGATGGGTTTCTCACCTCCATAGATTTTTTTGGATGACACTACTGCTAACTGGTCTCAAAGATAGAGCAATGACTTTCAGTTAGTCACCAAACTGCCAAAAGAAAAAAACTTAATAATTCTAGGAATAATTCATCACGTGTGCTCAAACTATTTGATGGGATCAAATTGCTCAGATAGGTTAAAAGGAGACCATGTCGAGGCTATGGACACTTGCTGGTAGCAGTGGCTCTAACTATGGTATTAAGGTACCTTCTTAAAAACTGTCATGACCCATTGTTGAAACAATCATTCATATTTTAACTCTTTACAAGGTACTTCCTCTCAAAACCATGAAATTTGGTAACATATGTGTGTGTGTGTGTGTGGAACTGATAACAATACTATATGGATTAGATAAATAAATTTCTTAAAATAATTTTGAATATCTGACCACTTGGTACCTCTTAGTGTTATTCCCCCTCGTGATATGCTTTTAATCAATACAGAGATAACTACTTCCCCCGGTGATTCACCATTTGTTTGTTTCCCCAACTAGAACCCTGTTATTTTACATTGAAATGTAGAGTTATCTATAAAATTGCTCACTACCTAGCATGTTTCCTTCATTGGATTGATAGACTCTTTGTAAATTTTGCTTGGTTTGTATAAACATTTGTCATTTCACTTGTTTTATTTTATGTTATTATATTGTGCTTAATTTCATGACTGATAAGCATGAAATTAAGGGATCTTCTCGTAAACCCATTCTAGTGGATCTCTGTAAAAATTCATTTTTCTTGGATGAAATTTCAGCCTCTCTTATAATTTCTATTTTGACTGAATCAAGAAAATGTTACTTCATGAGAAACATTCATTGAATCTCACCAAGCATATATAATCATTGTCTATAGTTAATTATTTGAATTTCCGTAATTATAATCTCATTTGAAAAGGGATATTTAGACTATACAACTAAGATGTTTAGGGTAAAGTCCTAAATTTGAATTAGCATTTTGAAATGATACTAAAACCTATTACTATGCTTCATTATTCATATTATTTTCCTAAGATAATCCACCATATATTGAATGTGCTATGAGAAATATGTTTGGTTTGTAAGAGTTTAATTCAAATTCTAAGTAGAAGGAATTTTCTTGTACTTCAATTACTCCATCATTTCTTTCAATTATGACCTCTTTCCTTGGAAAATTCGTTCAAAAGACTGTGATATGATTATCATGAATGATTTGGGGTTAGTAGTTCCTGGAAAATTATAAGGCAAACATGGGTCATTTGACTCTAAAACCCTTTGTCCTCTGTCATGCAAGCGATCTGGAAAATCATCAAGGATATAATTGGGTAATTGGTTTGTGTCATGCTCTATTATTCGAGCTTTTAGCTACTACTATTGGTATGAGGTATGTCGACTTGTTCTCATTTGGTCTTAATTGGTTTGTTTTTCTATGACTTCATTGTATTTTCTCCCACATAGTTATTATATTATCTCTCCAGCTTATCCTGTCTATAAACCTAGCTATAGAATTCATGGCTCCTATAGTAAGGGCATAACCAAATGGCCCTGAGGTTTTACTTACCCATAATGACATAACATAGCTATTTTCATGATATGTATTATGAGAAAATGATGAAGCGTTTAACAAAACCGTCCAAAACTCATCTCCATAATGGGCTCGTTTACTGTCAACACCGACCATTTCTTCACAAACAAATATATTTCAGAGATATGCCCCATTTTCTAAAGAGAAATTTCTTCGAAGTTTTGTTCTGGTTTAGGTAAAGGTTATTTAGAATTTCTTGTAATCTTTCACTTTTTATCAGAGATTCAAACTAGTTCTTAGGTGTCTACGGTTACAGAGGAGTCATATTCTCCATCTCCTCATATCAATCAATTAATTCATTCCCCTATTCATCATGTAACACGAAGCAAGGTTAGTGCAGACTCAATCTTTAGAATCGATTTTTAATCGATTGAAAGAGAAACTCTTAAAATGTTTTAAACAAGAAAACAAAACAAAATCAATCCCTTCAAAGGTCAATCTATATGTTGATCCACATGAAAAATAGTTTCATATGTAAGCAAGAAATTGATTTAGAAAACAAGAGGATGAGTCGAAAATTGTCCAGAATGCTCAGAAATAAATCTAAGCATGTAGTAGCTCCAAAATAGCCCATAGTTAAAATACCATGTGGTTCCTTTTGAAAATGTAGATGGAAAATCAAATCTCGAGACACAAGATACTTATAACTTTTCCAACAATTTACTCCCTGTTTATTCATAAATATAAGGGCTTACCAAGGAGTAGTTTTGTTACAAAAAAATCCCCTGACAATGATCATCAACATTGTAAAACAAATTCAGATACTGGAAGTTGTTGTGGCTACCAATTATGGGTAGAGAATTATCATTCAGTATAGAGATATAATATATCTTGCAAGAGGGAGAATCATAAATCAATGAATAAAAGAAAATTAAATTCTTCTCATGAAAATAAAAGAGTAAAAAATTCTCTGAATATCACTGTAAAAAATCCAACAATATCAATATTGTTCTAGAATCGACCATGTGTTGGATCATGTTGTCATTGATGTCAAAGGATTAATGTCAAAGGTCAAAGGATTGATTTCAAAGGAACAATGTCTTGTCATAGTATATTGATGGATTTATCAATGTGTTGCATAGATGAAGATGGATCAATTTGTTGTCATTGATGGTTTGATATTAATCATTGAATCATGAGATCATGCATGGAATCAATGACAAAGGGACAATGTCATAATGATGTATTGTGATGGGTTATTCCTAGTTGGATTGATGTAAAGCTTACTCATTATTGTCTTATCATGGTTGATAGAAAGTAAAAATGGATGAACTCCAAAGTGACCCCCTTATGGTGAAATACCTCATGGGAAGTCGCTTTGTGGTTGATTTATTATAGAAGTATGGTTAGAGAACCCATGCTTAATTGTGTAATAATGAGATGAAGATCATTGAATTTGTTAGTGAAACTATCCTGGATGGATATTTCTTTTCATGCCATTTCCCATGGTATGTGGAACATCACATAACTCCTCACATTTTGAGATTTATGGCTTTACAAAGTTGGAGGAGCACCCTCATATGTTGTCTAAAAGCCCCAAAAGGTCAAAAAATTCAAAGTTCTTACAAAGAAGAAATTATTTAAATAATCAAGTGAAGTGATAAATTCAAAGAGGATTATTTAAATAACAAGGTAAATGGAGAATTTTCTAATTATGGAAAGTGGTTATAAGAGGGTTAACCCTAAAATGAAGAAAGTTGGTTAAGTGGTCAAGTGGTTATTGGATATATGGACAAGTGGAAAATTGGACAAAGTTGGACATAGGTGACTATGTGGACAAAGTGGCCAAGAATATGCTTCTAAGGAAGCTACTTGGAGAGTATAAATAATAGGCAAGGGTCTCTTGTAAATATATCTCTTGAGCATATATTGAATATATATTCTGAGAGAGAGATTGAATGGAGGATCTCATGGATGCATCAAAGTTTCCGTAAGTCTGAGATCTTGACGGTGAAAGTTTTGAAAGTTCAGAAACCCTATTTTCTAAAAGGAGTACATGAGTAGTAGTGGGCCAGAGTGCGTACATATGCTGACTACAGTGAGGCAGAGAGCATACACACGTGGGATAGAAGAGATCAGAGCGCTTACTGTTGAAGAAAGTCATGGAGATTTGAGTGTGAGCTTATTGAAGTCTGAAGCAAGTTCCATATCTTCATTCTATGGGATTAGATATGTCATAGAAGTTCTGGTATGGTTACACGGTTGTCTTTATGGATACTCTTGCTTATTGTATGGTGAATTCTTAAGGCATTCTTGGTATGGTTGTTGTAATATGGTTTATTTTGGTTGATTGATAGAGTGAGAAACACTCTTATGTTTCAATACTGATATGGTTTCCATAGTGTACTGGTTTCTTATGCATGATTAAGTAACATTCACATTGAGGGGCATGAGTAAGTTGTTGGAGAGAATAGATGTGTTGTGATTGGTTACGGTACATATTGTACACTGAAAGGCAAAAGTAGATGTGACTGAAGGCTATACAGAGGATTTGAGTTTTCCAAGGAGAGAAAACCCTAATTGTTCAAAAGGCATATGCAATCTATAGTACAGACAGGCCTCATACATACACGATTTTTACTACTGGTAGGGCACATACATACGCATGTTGCACTGTTGACAGGTCACATACCTGTTGATAGAATGGTATTTGTTGAGGAATGAATCCTCTTCTTAGTTGGTGATGAGTTGTGTAAGTTGATTCTTGCATTACAGAGCTGGTGCTCTTATGGAGTTGTAACTCTATTCAGTTGTTGCTAATAAACCCAAGGATTGTAGTCCATAATAAAAATAAAATTGTACATACATCTTGTGTTCTTTGTGGTGATGGCTTGTTGATGATATATGTTGATGTTATCTGTTACTGATATATGTTCTCATACAACTGATTATAAATGACAGTAATAAGTGATGAGTAAATGGTGATTGCTAACTAAGAATTTTTGTGAAGGGAAGTTTGAAAAATATCCCTACATTGATTCACCCCCCCTATCAGTGTGGTTGGTGTGTCCAACACCATGCACTCATCTTCAATTTCAATCACGTAATTTATGGTAAAGTCAATTCTAATTTTGTAATTAGTTTTGTTTGTTTTGATTTGATTTTGTTTTTTAATTTTTTTGGAGAAGCTAAAAAATATGAGATTCTGTAGCTAGTCTTTAACATGTTTTGTATTGATTTTAATCGATTTTATTGTTCTTTTACAGGTTATGGGAATATTGGAAGATCTCATCAACAATGATTACAAAGACAATTGGACATTGCTAATATTTCATTTTGTTTTAATTAGCATATGAATTAGTTAAAGGGAGAAGTTATAGATTCTTGTTATGATGGCAACAAACTTTTGAATAAGTTGTTTGAAAGACTTAGAACTTTTCTATTATGAGTAGACAACCGAATATATTGTTCAAATTTTTCCATTTTTGAAGGATTCGACTTTATATTGTTGATATGAGGATCAATCCATACTCTGTTTAAATAGACATAGATGTGGAGTTACAGACACGGTGAAAATTTTTGGATAATGGACTAATGCAATTTGGAGAAGAAGAATATGGAATTACATATTGCTTAATGATTTTTTCCTATAAGTAATATTGTTTTGTTTTTAACGTAATATCTATGACCATATGATTCATGTTTTTCTTGCATTAAGTGTGTGGTAAAACTCATTTTTTGTCTATTTTATCCACACATTATCATTGTGATAATTTTTATTCATATCATCTCCATTTCAATTTTAATAGTTTATTGTCCCAATCAATTATGATCTTTATGACATCGTTATTTTGATACAAGTATTAAAATATATCAAATTTCTTTGTATGTTTTGTGCTTGTTACGATCATTGGATCAATCAAATTTGTCTTTTTATTGACAAATGATTCATGTATATTCATAAGGATCACAATAAATGAGTCGTTATTTCTATATCATAAGCATAATTTCAATTATCTATTGAAGTTACTTTCTTCACACATTGTTAGAATCTTGTTATTTCACAGGTTGTTTGCAAAATGTTTTTCTTTATAGATACGATGTTGGACAAAGTTTTACACAAGAATAATACAACCAATTCATCCCTTTTATGCTGGCCAAAAATAGGTTAGTTAAATTTGAGTTTCTTTTTACATGAATGTGAACTATTATTAAAAGTTCGAGAGCTTTGTTCATTCCAACCAAAAATTGTTGTCATTCACATTTGTTCTTTTATTTCATGTGGATTTGTCTTGAATTTAAATTATATTAATAGAATTTTGCAGATCAATGCTAGGATTTTTATTATTTATAATTTTTCCCATGGATTTAATTTCCTTTCCAAATTGTTAGTTTCACGAGATTACTCGCAAATCTCTTACTTGTACATTTTACAAATTCTGTAGTCACAGGTGTGAACAGTAAATGAAAATAGTATGTATTTATTAATAAATAATTAGTTGTTTTAATTTTTTTAGTTTATATTAGATACCGTCATCAACCAATGGAGCTATAAAACCCGTCAGGGTGAGTTACCCCAAACGGATTAGGTTATTGTAAACAACCTCAGACAAGACTCTCCCTTCTAGTTGATGAGAATTCACATATTCTTGTCAACATTGAGTTGATGCATAACATGCATCCTTACCATGTCCTCTAATACTTGATCTATTCTCTCTATCTATCCATCATTTTGAGGGTGATAGTCTATACTAACTAGCAATTTAGTTTCAAAACTAGAAAATAGAGATTTCCAAAAATTTGAAGTAAATTTTCTATCTATGTATGATATGATTTCCTTAGGCATGTTATGAAATATAAATATTTCTTTCATGAATATATTGGAAATATCTATTTCCTTGAAAGTTGAACTTATAGGGATAAAGTGAGTAGCCTTGCTCAACTTATCCACAGCTACCATAACACCATCATTTTGCTTGGTTGATTTAAGAAATACAATGATAAAATCCATGGAGATGGTTTCCCATTTCCACTCTAAAATTGGTAAGGGATGGAACAGTCTTGCTGTATGCATGTGCTCCACCTTAAACTGCTCACATTCTAAACATTTATCTAACTAGTCATCTATGTCCTTCCTCATTCTCGACCAATAAAATAGTTTCTTGGTGGTTGTGATCATTTTTTGATAACCAGGGTGACCAATGTATGGTCTTCTATGCAGTTCATCCATTATGAACCTCTTCAAGTTGTCACAATTTGTGATATACAACCTACGCTTTTATTTAGGAGGCCACCATTCAATAGTTTATATCCCTCATACTTCATCCTTGTGGGCTCTTTCTCTAGAAATGATTTCACGATTTTGAAAAACTCATCTACTTCTTGTGCACTTTTAACTCTCTCCTTGAGGTCTGATTCACAGGTACTCATAGTTTCCAAGTGAATCAATTTCATACTTATACTAAGGGAATCAACCACATTGTTTTCCTTTCCCTTAATATGTTTTATTTCAAAATCAAATTCACTAAGGAGAGCCATACACCTATCTTGCTTAGCATTGAGTTTGGGCTGGTCGAAAAATTGTATCAACCCAATATGGTCTGTCATAAGTGAAAATATTCTTCCTAGGAGGTAATTCCTACATATTTTTAAAGAATGTACTATGGAAGCCAATTCCAAGTCATGTGTCACATAATTGATTTCATGTTCATTTAATTTTCTAGATTCATAACAGATTACATGCCCTTCTTGCATGAGGGTTCATCTGGGTCCCTCCTTGTAGACATATGTACACACCAGGAAGTCCTTGTTTCGGTATACAATCTTAATCACTAGTGCATTGGTGAAAAGGATTTTTATTTGGTGAAAACTATTCTCGCACATCGTTGTCCAAATGAATTTAACTCCCTTTTATGTAGGGAGGTGATCTGACAAAAAATACTTGAGAACCCATTTATGAACCTCCTATAGTATCCTGCTAGGCCCATAAAGGACATGATATCAGAGACATCCCTTGATGTAGGCCTCTCCATGATGGATTTGATCTTGTCAACGTCAACGACCACTCCTTCCTTAGTGATGACATGGCCTAAGTAATTAACCCTTTTTGAAAATAAATCACACTTACCTAACTTTGCATAGATCTTGGGTTCTCTTATCACTTGAAGCAATAACTTGAGGTGTTGTTCATTCTCTTCCCTTCTCTTAAAATAGATCATAATATCATCTATGAATGGAAACACAAATCTATCCAAGAATTTATTGATTACATTATTCATTAGGAACATAAAGGTGGTTGGTGCATTGGTACTCCCAAAGGGTACTACCACAAATTCATATTACCCATACTTTTTCCTAAATGGTTTTTTATGTATGTCTTCATCCTTAGGTCAATTTTGGAAAATATTGTAGCACCCCTTAGTTGGTCAAATGGGTCATCAATTCTTTGAAAAGGATACTTATTCTTAATTTTCATCTTGTTGAGTTGTCTATAGTCTATACACAACCCGATGTTACCATCCTTATTCTTCACAAACAAGGTTGGTTCTCCCTAAGGAAACACACTAGGTTGGATGTAAACTTTATCCTACATCTCCTCCAGTTGTAGTTTGAGCTCAATTATCTCTATTTTACTCATTCTATAGGGCTCTCTAGACATTAGCACTACTCTCGGTACAAGTTCTAATGAAAAATCAATATCTTTTCTTGGAGGTAGACCTGGTACCTCTTCTGGAAACATGTCTTTTTACTCTCTTAATATAGGGTGGTCCTCTAAACTTGTTTCATTATCCTCAATAGAGTTCAGTACTTGTATTACATACAAAGGACATCATTTTCTACAATACCTCTTCACTTGAAGGGATGATATTTGTCTCACTGAGACATGTTTTTGAATTCCTTGTAGGTTTCTTTTCTCCCCTTCTTCATCTTCACATTCTTTCATTTTATTGTAATAGTATAACTTGGATTTATGGGAAGCCAACAAGTCCATGTGAAGCAACATGGAATAAGATTCTAAAGTAACTATGTTTAGAGTTTTCTGGGTGGCTATCCCATTCACAATGAATTGGAATGCTAGTAACACCTATGTTACCTTTATTTTTGTTCCCGTGGATAGCTCTACCAGCCATGATTTAACATGTTTCACTGGTTTCAATTTACATTTTTCAATAGCTTGAGGGGAAACATAACTTAGATTAGAACCAAGGTCAATCAGAATAGAAACAAGATGGTTGGAAATCATACCTTCCATCTCCACCACTAAAGCTTGGTGGTCATCTTGTCTATTATCCAAGGTTGCATATATTTGTGGCATGCTCCTAGCCACATCATTAACTATGGTAGCTTCCTGGATGTTTTAGAGTCTTATATTGTATTATTTCCTATGTGATCAGTCCCTCAACAAATTTTCTTCCCCACATATCCAACATTTCAATGGTTCTCTCTTTGTATTATCAGTCTTTCCTTAAGATGATCCCAAGGGTTTATTTCCACTCTGATATGGGAAATTTTGATGATACACAATTTTAGTGGGAAGGATATTCTTAGCATTCCCATGGTTCTTAAATCTTGAGGGTTTAAACCCCTTCTTCTTGAATCCTAATTTTATTTCTTTTTTCCAATCCTTGTGAGGTTGTACGTTGTGCTTGAATTGCTGATAGCATTACCTTCCCTTCCTAATGGTGTCTTCCAAGGTCTTAGTTTCATCAAAATCAATCATGTCTCGAAAGTATTAAGGAAATCCACAAATGGATCGATGTATCTTCATATTTTCATCCTTGATATAAGGCACATACCTCATCAACTCAAGGAATTTGTTGACATATTCACTTATGGTGAGATATGCTAGCTTGATGTCATAGATATCCTTAGTCTTTTCATCATAGTACTTGTCAAATAAATACTTTTTCTTAAAATATTTATGAAATCGTCTCCACGACAACTCTTTCCCATGAATTCCTTTTACATTCCTAAGTTCCTCCCACCAGATGGAGGCCTTTCCATTCAAGTTGAAAATGGTTATTCTGACCTTTAAATTTTCAGAGTAGTCATGGAATCTGAAGTAGTTCTTTAGTCCAAGTAGCCAAGCTTTTACTTCTTCCCCCTTCTCAATCTCTCCATCAAAAGTGTGTGCCTTATATTTCTTAAACTCTTGAGGTTCACGACCCTTAACAATTTATCCTCTTTCTTCTCTCTTAAAGGGGTGATCTGGTCTCATTTCTAGACATTTCCTTGGAGTTGTCAGTTTCCTTACTAGAGGATTCTTCAGATGAGTCCTTGAAGCTAGCATGCCTCTTGGATCCATGTTGGGCCTTATTTGAGGTTCTTCTTCTTGTGTTTTTACTTTCAAGGGCTTGTTTTTGTATCTCAGGTGGAATTTGATTTTTCTTAGTACTATGCCCGTTCACATTACTGGCTATTGGCCCATGTTGCAACTAGATTTGTATATCTAATAGGATTTGTTGTAGGACTGCATTAATTTTAGTTTGTTTTTCCTCTTTTGTTATTATCCTTTCATTGTCTACCTTGCAACTTTGCAATTTTTCCATAAGCCTTCTTAAAGTTTCAACTAAATCTAGAGGGGTTTCCACCACCCTCCTCTCATCAAAATCTTCTTCTTTGTTATGTGAGATTTCTCCAAACTCATGATGTGTCACCATTCTTTACGCTGTAGTTTTGTTGTTGTCCACTGACTCTTTTAGTGTTGATAACAACATTTTATGTTAGTCATATATCCTCAAATTTTATGAACATAGGTCATTTTTGTAAGATATCGTTAGCTTCATTATTCCACATACAACATCAACATGTACTTCATATTTAAAAATATGTAAAAAAAATGGAAGGTATATAACTATTTTTAGTAGTAAAGATTAAATAATATCTTACAGGTGGGTAGGGTAGGGTACCCTACCCCTTAAAGGTTTTTAATTTTATAATTTATTTCCGCTCTTTCATGAGCCCAAGAAGGGAAAGTGTTTTTTCCTACTCTAATACCACTATGTGACACACTCGAAACCTTAAGTAACCTTTAAAAGGAATATGACATACTTTTTTTTTCTTTCCTACAACTCCTTTAATTATTTGAATGAGGTCTCCATCGCCTTGTGTTCACCAAGAGATTTCCAATTACTATAACCTTGCCCAAAATCAAGCTCTGGTTTAAAAGTTATGGCTTTCTGAAGTTTTCAGGGGGTCACTGGTCAATGGCCATCCACTTTGCCACGTGGCATCCACGTAGCTTCACCTCTCTTGTGTCATCTGACATGGTACTTTTTTGACCTAGGTATTCACCCCTAGAGATGACGTGGTTGTTGGTTGCATGGATTATCTCTCTCTCTCCGTGCATATTAGGCTTTCGGCCCTTCGACATTCTCGCACAAGTCTAAAAATTCCCCCAAAACTCAAAGACTTGAAGTCTCTTTCCACTCTAGAATCTATGGTGGAATTCTATCCACCCTTAGATATAATGGTTGAGATTTATCCGCACTTAACACATGGTTTAGACTTGACAAAGTGGGGGGTCCCACACCTAACTCACGACCAATCCCACAATGCCACGTGTAACTTTCCAGGCACACCATATCACAATGGCATGCACGGGCCCATCCAATCGAAGATGGACACTAAAACAATGGAACTTCTACACTTCGGTGCTTCATCGTTTACAACACCCTTATATATCCTCAAATATCCCAGAGCCCCGGAGTCCAAAGTTTTAGACTCCCGAAGAGGGTTCCACACACGTACTTACAAAAATAACTTAAGGTTAATCATGAGATTTCTTTAATTTTGTTAATGAAGTAATCTCTAGCCTTCGAGCCATAGCCCAGGTTACACTCTGCTTCAAACTCCCAAAATACAGAAGGCCCAAACCCCGAAGTTCCATGGACCGTAGATCTACGATTCTTCGGTATCTTTCATGACCATTTGATCAAGAGCAGTGGAAGGATAGAATAAGTGGGAGTATTAACTGATAAAAAGGGGTAGTCACCACCACATGACCACTTCAGCCGATAATACGTCAAAGGTGTTGAAAGGTTGGGGATTGCAAGAATCGTGAAGTCACAAAATCACGAACTCCTACCAACCATCCGATCAACTAGCTAATTCAGGTAGTATCCCCACCATTGGATCCATAAGAGGAAAAATACAAGAATCACACAGGGAAAAATTTAGGGGCTGAATTTCGCCCATGGGCTAATTTTCCATTCTTTTTCCCAAAAACCATTCACAATTGTAAAAATTATTCGTCCAAATTATATAGGAGAAAATTATTTTACCTTTAAAGTTGCCAAAATTTTATAAAAACTATATAAAATCCTTAGAAATTTGAATATTTTAACAAAAATATCACCAAACATTTATAGTTGACATATAAAGGACCATTAATATTTGCCAAGGTTTATACACTTCAAAATAAATTTCCATTCTTTAAATTATCCCTGCACACTGTTGATCTGTGATCATAATAAACGATGAAGAGAATACCCATGGTCAAATTTTGGTAAGTGTTTAACGATAAAGAGAATCCCACGATAACAGATAAGAGACCGCCAATTGTTGGTCAAACTGTCCAGTCACCATTTGGATAGGATTCCTTCGATAGGATTTAAATGTTGTGAGGTTCCAACATCACGAAGTTCCGGACCTACGAAGTTCTGAAGCCCAGAAGGCTTAGCTTCTTTTGAGCATGTAGTGAAGGGTTTGAGGGCCCTAGTCATATGTAATTACTAGTGGCTCGAGGGATAAAGATGGTGACCCCTTATTAAAGGAAATACACCCACGACTTTGAGCTTACGGTCATCAGGAGCCTCTTCATGCCCTAGAAGGATATGCTTAAGGGTCTTAACCGAGAGTTGTTTAGGCCCATGGTTTTGGGCACGAAGTCACATGGTAAAGTGGGTTGAGGAAAGTGCCTTTCATCTATATTACTCAAATTATATAATAGGAAAATGGATTTTGAGGGATGGACGAGTTCAAAATAGTCCTGTAGAGTCTGTCGAGACTCTGTATTCGTGGACTTGATCCTTGGACAATCCTTTTTGAGGTTTCACGCAAATAGACTCAGACCGAAGATTAACTCACCTTCTTCCCTAGTTTCATTTAAAACCCATTAATAACAACCCTCCTTTTCTAAACAAGATTAAATAGAAAGCCATTCACAAAATATCATATTCAAATTCTACTTCAAATTTCTCAGGCTAGAAGGCCATCAAAGTTACAATTTTTACCATTCAACAAGATAAACAAATTATTCCATCATTTAGCTCAAGAAAACTCATTTTATAAAAAAACCAATCAATACAATATAAACTGGGAATCACACTTATTTGAAACTTGGAAATTAGTTGGCAATTGTTGAAAGGGGTTTCCTTTTCCACCCAACCATAGGCACAATCGCTCTTAGAGTATTTCTCAACTGGCCACCCCCTAGTTATATCATGATGCTATGAGAGGGATTATGCTTGATCTCACCAACAACAAGGGACAAAGGTTACTCTCCTTTTCCCACAGGAAGATGGCAGTCTAGTTTTCTATCCACAAAGAAAGGGAGGCTGCTAGGATTATTCACTCAATCCCTGCAACTCCATTTATCATCTTGATTAGAAAACATTGTCCAAGTGTTCATGTAATGAGAACAACTTATTTCTCAGTTTTCTTCAAAACTAGAGATCCTCGTGTGCTCATTTCTTATTGATTAGTCCTCAAACCCATTCATGCCACTTCCTCCCTTCTTCCCTCTACCCACGATTTTCTTTCCTTCCTTTTCTTGTCTTTCCCAACAATATTTCATGGGTTAGATAAGGAAGTCTCTAGATGGGTACTCTTGCCATCTCCTCATTGACTCTTGAGGGAAGAGTTATCGACTACCAACCTGACTGGAAATTAAGTTTTCAAGGCTAGAAGACTGTTCTCGGTCTACACAATTTATATCCAACAGAGTACCAACCTGGCAGGAGTCATCTCACCATTATTCGTTCCCCTTACCATCCCTCTCATGACCTGATGATCTATCTGACAACCCTCTTTCAACAATCATGCCACTATTTCTTTATATATAGATATATATATATATATATATAAAGGTTCATTGTCTGATTAACATTCATATGATATATATTTTCATAATGTTATTCACAATAATAATAATATTTACAATCTAAGGGAAACAAAAGTGTTATACAATTCCATTTGATGTGAACGTGTTTGTTTAATTTATATTAGAAAACCTAGACAATTAAAAAGTCTACCATAAAATATTTAGATTTTTCATACAAAGTAGGAAATGTTTATCCATGGATAAATCTAAGTTAACCTCACTTAAGAGCACTATTTAATCCATTTTGATGCAATTCTTAAATGTAGTTATATTTTATA
>JASDQU010104899.1:19437-45249 GCA_032191745.1 Picea mariana | reverse complement strand
AAGCGTTCGCTTTCACGTTGAAACGTTTGTCATTTTAGGAATTTGTAATTATAGATTAATTAGGTTTTAGTGGAGGTTAATCAACATCATCATTCCAAGAACATAATTTTTTATTCTAAACTCTCATATATCAATCCAAATACGTAAACAAATCAAATTTATAAAGTTTGTAATAATATTAATTCCTTTAAAACTTAATCTTGATCCAAATTTAAAATAAATTTATTCCCCCCGGATGGGGTGACAAGTTGCGCGATGAAGCCACACGGGATCAGGCCGGGACGCGATATTAATGCATCTACCGGCCACCATCCCCTCAGACTTTAACTCTCCATGATCTGCGCAACCACACTTATGCGATGAGCCCCTTCGCGCAAGGGAATGGTACCGGCCATCAGCGCACTCACCAACAGGTTTTAATGGCCATGGCAGTCATGTTAGCCCTCCTCCTTATCACCCAAATCGACAAAGCAAAGCGACATTCGTCGTTTGCAGCGTTCGCTCCACTGGAACAACAGCGTTTCATCCACTCCACTGGAATATCAGCAGCACTCGGTGGCCCCGTTAGAGTTCTGGAGCAGAGCGACCCATTTGGAAAGAACCCTGGTCATCTACGGGACCCCCACCATGCCCAGAGCGAGAGGGAAGTCGCGGAGGGGAGCTGCCTGGTATATGGCCGAATCTCGACGCCAGAGAAAAAGGAAATTCTAGAAGGCAATAGCAATGGCAACCATCCGAAGATGCACGAAACCATGAACGCCTCCAATGGCATACGTGGAAGAAGTTACCCCGAAGGATAGCTTGCAGAGCTTCCCTGAGCACACTCTGTTCACAGTGCCGGATAATTGGAACCCACCTTCGGAGTTTGGTTCAGACAACAATCCTCCGCCTGTGAGCATTCCGCTTGGCCCTAGAGCCACTAGCCTAGATGAGCGTTACACCACCTGCTATATAGAAGAGGAGATTCCTCCTGAACCACCCATGGAGGCAAYGCTACAAGCCCACAACCAACAGGTGCATACACATCACGACGCAACAGAGACCATTCCCCTGGTGTCCATCGATAGCCATAGGCAGGAGTAGCCACTCTTCACTGACTCGGGGTACCTCACTCTCATTTTCGAGTTGAGGAGTCTGTTGGATGATCAAGTCTTTTGCCTCGCCCGAATTGACCAGAGACTCGACCTGCTCTTCGCGACACACTCCAGAACTCTTCCAAAGAGGCAATGCCCAACGTGTGCATAGGCTTATGCGTTTCCAGCAGGGTGGTGACAGCATGAGGACGAGGACAAGCGCGCAGGCTCAAAGTTTCAATGATGTTCGTGGTTCGAATTTGTTTTTTCTGTTATGAATTAGGCTTTGGGCCAGTTAGTTCTTAGTTTTCTTAGAACTAATGCATGGCATACAGTTTAAACTTCATGACTGATAGTCCTGGTTTCCTTCGGGCAGGACGACACACTGTTAATTTTGTTAACTGGGTAACACATGGCAAGGGATGCCCAGCTGTCTCGGTTTCGTGTTTAGGCGAGACAACTGGCATCACAAATGATCACTTTATTTTTCTTAGGCTAATATAACAGGTCCCATCCTTTTTTACTTAAAAAATAAAAAATAAAAATTATTTTAATTAAATCTTTTTAATATTATTATCTATCTAATCATTTATTATTAATTTTTTTTAATTAAAAATTTCTTTCTAAAACTGTACTTACACTAAAATTGATATAAAGCCATCTGTTTCAACAGGCATGGCCGCCATCCAGAAATATATTGATCAAATAAATTCTTCATAAAATGAGCATTAAAATAATTTCTAAAATACTTGTTATGAAGGCAATATAAATATTATAATAAGTTACTTATAGGTTTTTTTTATTAAAATGTTTTATACTCACATTATGGGTATATAATACTTCTTCTAATCAAATGATTTATTTCCTTATAAGTTGGATCTGTTTCAACGGGCATTGCCGCCATAGAGAAACATATTGATCAAATAAATTCTTGATGAAATGAGCATTAAAATAATTTCTAAAATGTTGACTTGTTAGGAAGGCAATATAAATATTATAATAAGTTACTCATAAGTTTTTCTTATTAAAATGTTTTATACTCACATTATGGGTATATAATACTACTTCTAATAAAATGATTTATTTCCTTATAAGTTGGGTTTAGTTGATAGGTTTTTGGATACAAGGTGGTATGATATCCAATTTTTATAAGTTTGGGTATATAATACTTCTTTTAATAAAATGATTTATTTCCTTATAAGTTGGGTTTAGTTGATAAGTTTTTGGATAGAAGGTGATACGATATCTAGTTTTTATAAATTTGGCTTATAAGTTTTTATCAACTTAGTTGATAAGTTTTTAGATAGAAGGTAATATGATATCTAGTTTTTATAAGTTTGGTTTATTTGATAAGTTTGAAGGTAGAAGGTGATATGATTTTGAAAGTCTTGAACAATATGTTGCATAAAACAGGTTGAGTTGATCTTAGGTGGGTTTCTTTATAGCACTCTATTGATAAGATTCTTGTTTCAAGATTTTTTCTTTTGTTTTCAAGTTATATTGATCTTTGGATGATTTGATATATAAGAAAGGAGTTGACTTTCCCTTAAGTGTCTAGAGAATGAATTGAATTTTGCATGCTACATCTTTTATGATTTGGGTGATGATATTGTATGATGGTGAATTTATCTTTCTTAATTTTTTATTTAATATTTTCATAACTTACTTATATCATCATGTTAATCTTTGATATTTTTGTATTCACTAGTGTGTTAACATCTTTTGATCGAAATATGGCTTCATCAACCTTCAATTGTAAATTACTCCTATATGTCATTTAATGGATGATTTTTTTCTAGACCCCAATTACTAATTTTATATTGGATAATACACACTAGTGCATCTAAAAAATTATAACAACTTGCATATGTCCATGGGAGCTTCACCTTGTTGACCAATATCTTATCATGTTCATTCATAAAAAAGATTTTGAGATTGTGAAACATAAAGCCAACATATTGTGGGTATTGGGAAATGAGGGATGCAAGGTATTGAAGGTTTGATAGGTATTGGGGATAAAAAAAGGGGTATCTAGTAAAAAAAGGTTTTTATTTATTGGAAATATGTATTTCGGGGCGGGGGGGGGGGGTTTATATGTATTGGAAATATGTATGAGAGGTATTTAACAATATCTAGTGAAATTACATTTTTAAATATCCCATGAACACACATGCTATGTTCATATACCCACAAGGTCATTTACAACATATTGACATGGATGGAAGTTAATTTATAGAACATAGTCCAATAAATATGACCTCTATTTTACAAATATTGCCATAAAAACCTCAAATCTACATACAGATATGTACCAAACAACCCAAAATTCCCTATTCAGCTAATGTTAACTTCTATCCTTCTATATTCAAGAAATAAACAAATAATTCTTATATATAACAATAATAACATAATTAAACATCAACACATTAATATTAGTGATATAATACTTATCTATGCTAGATTGCACTTGGAGAAATTACTAATAATGGGTATTTTTAGAAGATTTTGTTTTATTTAGTAATATATAAAAATTAATATTAACATGTTTTTAAGAAGATTTTGTTTTGGTTTATAATTTAACAATGTACCTATAATCATAGAAAAAGACCCCACACAACTTGAAAACTGGGTAAGTAAAAAATTCAAATTCAAATTATCACCATTAGTTAAGAATACTTTAAGTTAAACATATGAATAAAATCATTTTGTTCACTTTATATATTTATTTTTTATAATAAACATTGTTACATAAAATAAATTCATACAAATATGGAGAGTTAGTGGTGGAACCTTAGAAAGTCAACGTGCCATAAATGATTGGGTTATCATAAAATTTCCATTGCTTGTCAAAATTTATTTTAGGGAACTACTAGAAGTGCATCATTGTGAACTGTAGGAGGATGAGTGATATGAATTATCAACAGAAGGTTTCAAAATAGACTAAGTGTTTCTTGTGTGTGGGATATACATGTGCGGTGTGCAGAGATGCAAAAGATATATATGTGTGGATGATATATCTATGCATAATATATATATGTTTAAAAATATTTTTTAAGTTAAACATATGCATAAAAGCATTTTTTACTATATATATATATATATATATATATATATATATATATATATATATATAGATATATAATTTCTTAATATAAATTCACTTAAATAAATTCAACTAAGTATAGGGAGTTAGTGGAAGAATCTTAGCAAATTAGTGTGCTATAAATGACTATATTATAGTGCAAATTACATCTCTTGTAAAAATTTTTGTTCTGGAACAATTGTAAGTGTGGAGTTGTGGAAGTTTGGGAGCATAGGAGGATGAGTGATATGAATTCTCCACACAAGGGTTCAAAATAAACTATGTGTTGGATATATAGGGGATATAGCTGTGCAAAGTGTGGAGGTGTGGACGATATATCTTTGAAGAGTGCATATGTATGGTTATATCAAAAGGATTTGCACAACTGGAAAACAAATTCTATTCAATAATTTATACAAAATTACTGACAATGGGTATTTTTGGAAGATTTCTTTCTATTAAGTAATTTGTACAAAATTAATGATAACGATTTTTTTAAGAATATTTTTCTTTGGTTTCGATTTGTACGGTAAATTTTATTATTGGTTGTGTAATGTACAACAGATTTACCCTTGTGGAGTGCCCGGGTGGAGAATATATGTCTGTGGGGAGTGCGGAGTGCAGAGTGTGTAGATATGGTCATGGAAAAATGTTCTACACTACTTGAAATATGGATAAGTAAAAACAATGTTTTTTTAGTTAAACATATGCATACAATCATTGCGTTCACTTTATATACATATTTTTTATAAAAAATAGTCTTACTTAAAAAAAAATTGTAACAACCCCTTTGTTACATCATAACCAATTGATAAAAGTACGAGATATTTTTTTTCGTTTTCCTTAATGCATTAAGAAAACATCCATGATATCAACATAATTAAGTCATACACAGTCTAATACGTTCATCTCAATGCAAATCTAGATTTAGATGCAATGTGAGTATGTTAATGATATGTCAGATCCCATAATTATCACATACAACCAAAAGTGACACATCACGATTATTCAAGATCAACCACAACCATTTGCATAAAAAAACCTCACTTCTTCTAACATAATAAATCATCATACAAGGTAATCAATAATATCTATCCATCCAACGTACTTGCAAGGTTAGGACCTCCAAGACACATTATCAATTCTCAAGTCTAGGATTCATCCGATTGATTTTGACCACTTAAGGTCTCAGGACTAGCGATTGTTATGAGGAATAAGGAAGTATCTAATTCCCGTAACTTAAGTCTATCCAAAAATCAATTGTAAATTCTAGAATTCTTAACTAAAATTTCTTCTACACAGAAAATATGGTAATGATGTCACTTATTCATAGTGTCAATGCCTACTATTTCAACAATTCACAATCTGACTCATTTAAGGATTAGGAAGTAATTCCATAAAATCAAGGCATAATCTTAACAGTAAAACAAACGCCTTCAACATAAAACCTGTTAAAATGGTAGTTCCAACCTTACTCAAGTTTAATAGAAAATGTGAGCCAACCCTACAAAGTAAATCAAAGTTGAAGGCTACTAATATGTATATCCCAATTTAGATGAGGAAAGGAACACTAGAGATAATCTCTCAGCACAATGTAGAAATCATGAACTTAATTTGTACTTTTGCGAGCCAACTGAATGTGAAGTAATAAAATTGCATTCAAGTGGAAGTATTTTCTAAGATTCAGTTAATATTTTTTTGTAAGGAACCTAAAATTTGCCTTATGTGTGTCACAATGAAACAATTCCGGAGCCAACTCTAGAAGTGCATCAAGAGGCTCCTTGAAATCCCATGTTCATAAGAAATAGTACTTTGTGTGCACATAGATCCTCTCAATTTAGGTAGAGGTCTCTAACCTTCAGAACTACAAATCTCAGAAGAGACAGTGCGAACATACACATGGGAAGCACAAAGTACACACTCAACGATTATAATCCATAGCTTAGGAGGGATGCATTATTGAGCACTAGAATTCATTTCAAAGGAAAGCTTAAGAGGGACAGAGTGTGCATGGTTAAAAAGAGGAATACAATAATATTGAACTAGTAGAAATCTATAGTAGCTGTCATATTTGGCAGTTGCGGAGGAGGACCATTAGATCAAAATTCAATTAAGTCCCATCCACTAGATCTCAGTAAGGGTAGATCAACGACAGGGAGTCATTGCGAGATCAAAGGGTTTAGTTAATGATCATGCCAATTTTGGTTCAACAATACATATAGGTCATTGATCATCACCTACAAATAGATCAATGGTTGGCATCAATTCCACTATTAACAAGAAGTTTCTATTGTGGAAATCGACAAAGGGTTTAAACACCGTGCTAGTCAAGACTCCGCAATCCTTCCTAGACATCGATCTTCACGATCGATTTAATCACGACCGTCGAAATAGAATTTAGATTAGCACTCAAGGATTTGAGTTGAGGTCATAGCTCTCGATCACATGAAGGGAGGACTAGGCTATTTGGGCTAGTTGATTGTGCCCCGAACCCTGAATCATGAGGTATATCTACACCATAGATCTATGGGTGATTACTAGCCATTAGATCGATAATAATTTGATGTGTTTGAGTTCACAACAGATAATAGTTGAAAAACCCCTAAGCTCAGAAGTCCCAGAGTGAAGGACAATCATAGATATGAGGAACGATCATGGGCCATTGGATCTACGAGCCTACATTCTTCAATGAGTATGTAATTCACTACTCCGACACAACTAGAGTTAATAGGTTTAAAGTGAAGGAACTCCCGTAGTCTTGAATTCCAGAGTAAATCCTCACTGTTAAGGAAGGTTACATGCATCGTGTGGATGAAATTTTTTTGGTGAGAAAGGTCCTGAACTCCCAGAGCCCATATTTAATCCTGACCATCCTCAAAATTTTAACAAGTGTCATCAGATCTATGGGTTTAGACTTCGCAAATTCAAAGGAAATATGAGTTGCAACATCCAAAACCTATGAAACCGATATCCCCCGGAGTTTCTTATGGTCATAGATCTATGTGGGGTGTGGGAACCGTTGATCCCTTATTTATTCAGAATTCGGCTCTCTGGCAAGGTTAAGAGGTAACTGTTAAGGATTACGATGACCCTGAAGTTCCGAACTCCCAGAGTAAACGTTATCCATAGATATAGTGGTCAATTGAGCACCGTTATATCTTAGTTCCTTAGTCCTTCAGAGGTTCAGTAGTTTGACACTTGGGAGGAAAAAGGTTTTTTGTTGCAAAAGCGAGGAGGCTCACAGAGTTTCGAACTTCGAAGTAGATGCCAAATGTTAATGAAGGAAAAAGGTCAGTCGTTACATTAGTTTACTAAATGTTGATGGGGGAAGGTGTGGTAGCGTTAACCTATAAAAATTTTTCAACTATGATCACGACCAGATTCAAATGGTTAACACTTTGGGAGAAAAGCAAGATGGAAGTTTAAGAACCTCTGGAGCACTGAAGTCTTGGAGCTACAAATAACACCCTTTGGTCAACACTGGGTTATAGCCCCTGGTCACATGCCTAATGTTTTTAAGGAAAAGGGCTAATACCCAGGATTGAAGTAAGTAAAAATTATAAGTCTGGAGAGCTTCACATAGACATCCCAAGATCTTGAGGTTTGAAATTTAGTTACTCTAGCACAATGATTCCTTGTTACTGATATCTTGGGTTAACCAAGGATTTAAACCAGAGAAACACACTAATTTTGAATTAAAAAAACCATCTAGGCTTCCCCATTTGGACTCAATGAAATATCGTGAAATTTAAATAGGGAGTTATGGTACAAATTCATATCTAGTATGCCTCTCCATAGAGAACCCATCATTAGAATTGATTTGGATTTTAAATGAATTTCAACAAAGAAACTCATGAGATAATTTCAAAACTAACTCCATGGTTTACGAGTGAACAATCACTAATGGATTTATGGAATAACATCAAGTGAAAACTCTTCCCCCAAATACTTCACTTATGGATGAAAATACAGACTTTAACATAAACTAAATACCATAAAATTTACATTTTACAATTAGGATCATGCCGCTCAAAATTAGGGTTCGGAAAACATCTAGAATTTTAACAAAAGTTTAAAACATAACCAATGTAAATATTATTCATTTGAAACAACTATAAATTAAAAATATATCCTTGAACTAATTCCCATTGAAAACAAATGTAACCATGGGAATTTAGGCTTTCTAGTGATGCTACAAATAATTTCAGAATATAAAAATACCAGGACCGAAGAATGTTGTGTACTGAAGATGCCTTCAAGTCTTTCACTCCTTCCTTTCCTTTTCTTTCTAATAAAAAACACTTCACCAGTACCTCCCAACCAATGCTAGGGGTACTCTTCTCCCCCCTTAGCCCACCGAGCCACAAAGAGGCCAAGAAAAAAAAATAGGACATAATAGCTTGTAGGATTGCTTCACAAGGAAGAGATTTCACTCTTTTCACAAGCATGGAGTCCCAACTCTCACAAGTAAAAGCACAGTCAATAAAAACTTCGACAACATAACAATGTCTTCCCCAGTGTCTCATCCACTTCCCTTCTACGACAATTGATTTTTAGAAATCTTACTCACAGACATCTGTCCCTCATGCATAATTCATTAATTTTTAATAATCCAGTTAAAGGATTATTCACCCACTACAGGTGTCACAATCTCCCCAGGTTGCAAGAGTAATTTCTCTTTTATTTTTATTTAAAATCCCCTTTTCCTCACATTTCCCCATGTGTTCCTACTTTTCCACTTAGTTGTCTCTTGGTTCCCCAATCCCCTTAATTGATGGGTGTCTCCTAATTAGGTTTTAGTTAGAGTTGGATTAGGAGTCTTCTTAGTTACGCTAGGGTTCGTTGACCCAAATTCTATTCTATGCACAACCCATTCTCTCAAGTTGTATTTTTTTTCTAAATAAGGATTTCTTTTAATAATTTCATGCACCCTTGTTTATTTTATCAATTCTTTGGGTATTTACTGAGTATTTCGTAACATTTTATTTCCTTCAAATCTTTACTCATGTCACAATTCAATTAGTCCTTTTATTTAAAATTTAGACTTCGACTTAGACTTCTGGTTGGCTTTAATAATTAATAATATATTTTTTTCTAATACTTTTGTGACCATTGTTATGATGAATTAATTCTTTCACTATCACAATAGGAAATTTAGGGAAGCCATCGAAATTGAAAAACGACCTAACAATCTAATTATAAATGATCCCAACACTAAACCACAAGGACTGATTCTAGAAATTAATTAATAAGTGATATATCTTTTATGTTTTATACTTTTATATTTCATATTTTAATACGTCGGCTCTTCATAAAAACTTTTCATGTATTTATAAACTTGTTTTATCATTTTTCCTTCATATTAAAAAAAMAAAAAACATTTCCTGATGATGGACCACATTAGTTTGGTTTGAAACGTMGAAAATAGAAAACCAATGCAATGATTCTGAAAGAACTACTTCATCAATTAATAATATATTGTTTAATTAATTATTTTAATCCAACAAGGTCTAGTCATTCCAATTTTTTCGAGGCCACCTATGTTTATTGACTCGAGTTTCAATTGTGCAATGTGCCCTTCAAGATGCATCTCTGTGCTCCAAGGGTTCCACTCACGTTGACTTGTTTTTGGAAGTTTGTCCAACCCCTTAGAGTCAAAACTCCATTCGATTGACCTTTTGAAAGGATAAGGGAATCTAAGGAATAAGGACCCCCCATTATTTCACGACCCTTAGAAATATTCATGAGAGACTATCTTAGTCTCCCCTCATGACATCATGGATCACCCAAACTAGGTAATCATCAACCTATAGTTCTGTCCACGATAGGAGTTCTAGTAGGTTGTGACAAGGTTGCTGCCACTCCTCTCCCTCAATATATGGTTTTCTGTGCAAGGCCCCTTTACTCCTTATGTGAGTCGGATTAGCAAGCATCGCCATGCCTACATCCACTCACAAAAACAATGTCAAATATCCATATACATAAACCATACAAAAATCCATCATACATCATATGTGCATAATAATCATATACTCAAACAATACAAGACACTCCATGACTCAATCCGAAGTCCAAGGAAGCTCTTTGATGCCACTGGCATCCATAACCTATCATGTGTATTGCACAGTCACGATGACTTGTCAAAAGAACATGTCAATAGATATATAGAAATCGATATAATAATGCAACTATAACACCTCAACATCATCATAAATAACCCATAATATGAATGAAATCACAATGTTCCATACCTAGATCACTTGCAAGCAAGTGCCCTCAAAGAATAAGTCAATAATAGTATGCTAACTAGAGCGGGATGTTACAAAATTCAAGTCAACAATATATTTTAAGTTAAACATCCGCATAGGATCAATTTGTTCACTTTATATACTTTTTTTTTTTATAATAAACATCGTTACTTAAATAAATTCAACTATGTATGGAGAGTTAGTGGTGGAATCTTAGAAAATCAATGTGTTATACATCACTTGTTAGAATCCGTGTTGTGGAACTATTGACAATGTGGAGTTGTGAAGTTTGTGGAACTATTGACAGTTTCGAGTTGTGAAGTGAGGGAGTGCTCATGGATGAGCGATATGAATTCTCCACATAAGGGTTCAAAAAGACTATGTGTTGGCTATGTGGGGATATACCTGTTGGCATAGGGACAGACCCAGGGTTCAACGCTTAAGAGCGCACCAACAAAGCCCTAACTACCGGCCCTTTCAGCAACACCTGTGAAGCAGATGAAGTCTCACTCGAGGTAGAGGCAGGGGTGGTCGCAGGACTCAGGTGTCTACAACCTTAGCTGGGACACAAATCTGTGATTATTTTGCTTACAACGCACTTAGCATCAGTTATTTCCTAACATACATTCATTAATACACTTCGCAAAAAGCACAGACCACCTCATTAATTACTCAAATATAGCACTTAGCAATGATAAATAGGTTATACCCAATAGATTAAGAACTTAGCATCTTATGTATCATATCTAGCATGCATTCATATCTCATAAGAACAAAGCATCAATAAATCTATCTAAACATATCAGAGCACTTAGCAAGAGAGAGACAAACACATTAGCACAGTACTCAGAGTTACCGTGGTTCACCCCCACCCTTGGGCTACGTCCACAAAGTATTTTTTATATTATCTCAGTCAAGCAGTTACAACACAGAGCTTTAATGATGCTTACCCCGCATAGAACAAGAGATATGTGCAGCTCACTAGATCCTCTTTCCCCAGGTAGATCCAAGCACTAAGCCTTCTCACACTCTGTGCACTCAGCCCTTATTACAACATGCACAGAGCTCTTATAGTCACACAAACTTCTGATCACATAGATCCAACTTATGCACTAAGCCATCGACTAGATAGGGCCCCTTTTCTTACATGGCCTAGACCTCTATTTATACATAGAAAAAGGCCTAAACAAGGGCCGACATCCCTTTCCCATTACAATATTCCCAAAAAACCTAAAAAGGTTCCACAAAAAGTGGCAAGATCCCATGATCTCCGCTTCGCTATGCGCTCCGTCTTCGACAGGCAGTCGAAGTACTAAACAATCAACTATGACCAAGTATTCCTCAAAACTTGGTCAAGGGCCAATAGGCCCCCAACACTCACCTGTGACTCGTCCTGAGTCACTCTTCTATAGGTAACTCTGCCTCGAAKTCCTCGAGCTTCACTCGAGCGGCTTCGACCTATTGCTTTGCTACTGCTTCTTGCTCGRCAAACTCCTGAATGAGTGTGTTACTAACTAGTCCTTCTAAGCGTTGCTCTATTGTGTTCATGACTTGTTCCAAGTCTATCCCTTGGCTCTCAATCTCTAAGAATAGTTGACATGCCCTATACTGCAAAGGTTGAAGTTGCTGCATCACTTCCATGACCTTGCTCTAGATCATATGAATCTTCTGTTGCATGATGCGTTGTTCATGGGACCTCTTCATTTTCTCTATGGTCAGTAGGGCTTTTAGCTGTACCTGTAACTTCTCGGCTYAGTACTTCGCCTCCTGGAGTTGTGACTCCAATTTATGCAATTCAGGGTTCTCGGATAGGTTCTCATGTATCTGCGCACTTCTACTAATTAATTGCTTACATTATTTAGTGTGTGCCTTAATCCTTTCTACTGTACTTTGGACATTCACTTCTTGTTGGTCATGTTCTTCTTGTGGAGTAATTGGTATAGCTTGGAGCTCTAGTTCCACTACTCTTTGTTACAGTTACTGAATGACTTCAACAAGATTCATTACTTGGCGTTCTATGGGTTCTTTTGCCTTTTGTTCTAAGCCAGTCATAGAGTGAAATGCTCTGTTGACTGCTTCTTCGATCCTAATTTGCTTCGCGAGAAGTTGCTCCTTCTCCTTTTGGATCTTTGTGTGTTCTTTATCAAAATTCTCTTGGATGGCCTCCTTCTCTTGCTGTGCATCTTCGCGCTGCTCTATGATTTCCTCGTGTGCGTGCTTTAGGGCCTGGGTGGTCTGCGTTGTTACTTCTTTTGCTTTCTAAAGGTGTACTTTGAATAGGTCAGCAATCCTGTGAAGTTGAGCTGACTTGTCTCCTACTTCAGGCATTCCTTCTGGCATAGGCGAAGTGGAGACTGTGTGGTTAGACTAGAGGGCTCGTTGTACTCCTTGGATCTCAACTTCGATTCTGTCATACATTGTTTGTTGCTTGGCCTCTATGACATATATTTTTGTGGATGATATATCTATGCAAAAGATATGTATGTAAGGACAATATATTTGTTTAACAATATTTTTTAAGTTAAGGACATGTATAAAAAAAGTGTGTTCAATTAATATACTTATTTTTTAATATATGTATATGTGTAAAATCATTGAGATATATAAAAAGTTAAAATATTTTGGTGTTAATGTTTTCTAATTATCAACTTTTACAGGTTATCTTACCTTTGCATTTAGTTATATAAAGTTTCACTATTCGTCATATATTTCCAAATTGACTCAACAAGAATTATGTTCCATACAACCCTTATTGTTCATATTTTTAAAAAAATGTTAAATTTCAACTCACTATGTTCTATACAACCTTTATTGTTTATATATATTTTTTAAATGTTAAATTTCAACTCCTTATTGAACATGCAAGGAATATTTTTATAAAAGCACCATCAATTTTAAATTTGATAATGTTTTTTATCCTAAGACTAAAAAAGACTTGCTTAACATACATTGTTCATTCTTTTACTTAACATACATTGTTAATCAATAATTATGATTAAACACTTGTTCAAATGATAAGAAGTTGGTAAGTCATTTCTTGACAAATAGCTATGAGTGTTGGTCTCACATGTAATATTGACATATCTTGCACATATTAATCTATATAGAGATATGATGTGTCAACTTCATGTTGATCACTAAAACAATTACACATCTCTCTATTAAAATGTTATAAAATTTTTACTTTAAATTACCTTATACATATAAAATTGATATAAAAATATTTTAACTAAAATAAATATAGAAATATTTTATTATGATTAATATTGAAATTTCTTTTATTATTCATATTTTTTAATGTTACATGTCAACTTAGTAAACACCAACCATCTTAAATTTCATAATATTTCTTATCCTAAGCATAGTTGTTTTAGTTAACCTACATTGCTAATCCACAATTATGATTTGAGATGATAAGAAATCGGTAGGTCATTTCTTGACAAATTGTTATGCTTGTTAATTGGTGGTTGCTACTTCAAGTTGGTGGTGTCACATGCAGTTTTGACGTATCTTTTTCCTTATGCATGTGTCAAGTTGGTGGTGTCACATGCAGTGTTGACTCATTTCAAAGGAGTCAATTGTGGGGAGGTTAGGTTCGGAGCTTCCAGTATTCTTATTTATTTTTTGTTTTTTAAATATTACATGCCAACTCAATAAACATCAACAATCTTAAGTTTCACAATATTTCTTATCATAAAAATATCAATCTTAAGTTTCATAATATTTCTTATCCTAAGAATATAAATTTTTTGATGTGGTTGTTTTAGTTAACCTACATTGCTAATCTAATCCACAATTATGATTAGACATTTGTTTGAGATGATAAGAAGTCGGTAGGTCATTTCTTCACAAATTGTTATGCGTGTTAATTGGTGGTTGCTACTTCGAGTTGGTGGTGTCATATATAATGTTGACATACCTTACGCGTGTTCAGTGCTGGTTTCTACTTCAAGTTGGTGGTGTCACATGCAGTGTTGACGTATCTTTTTCCTTAGGGTGGCCTCATCCACCAACATCATTTCAAAGGCGTCGATTGTGGGGAGGTTAGGTTCGGGGCTTCCAAAAGGGCCATCGTTTGTTTGTTTAACGATTTGGACAAACAATTGACCTGCTTCGATTACGATAGATATGCAGACCACACATCTGGTACAATGGAACAAGTTATAAAGGAGAAGACAATAAGCATAATACACAAAAGAAGTGATTATGCAAACGAACACAAAAATTAATGTTCATAAAATAACATCCATAAGAATTGTGATATGATAAAGTATGAAAGATATCCTCAGATTCTTGCTACAAAATGTATAGTTCATTTTGTATGGTTCATTTTTAAACGACATTATTCATATAATGTAATGTTAGTGGTTCTTTTGTGGATAATAATTGATTATTGATTAGTTGATTATTTTATGTGGTATGTTTTTTTTTAAATAATGTCATAATTAGTTATTAGTTATGGTCATCTTCATTGCCTATTAGCAATTTAATTTAATATGATTTTTTACCTTTTCTAAAAAAGAGATAATTAATATATATATCAAAAAATTATATATCTTGATTGGTCCCTTTTACACATATAATTGCTCAGAATAATTAATCATAAATTTACATACACTTTATTTTAGTGGTTAAAATTAAATTTGATTTCATAATTTTTAATATTACAACTATGGTATTTTATAATATTGATGGAATGATTCTTTTTTAATTAATAAATTGATAATATGGTTTTTTAAAATGTTTTTTAAAATTTATTAAATATTTTGTTAATTGATAATAATATTAACTATTGGTTTATTGAATGTAGCTTAAGTAGTTGTTATCCTCCCTATCATACAAGATAGATTCAATTCCTTATAAATGACATCTAATACCTTTAATAAGTATATAAAATACTTTTGAGACCTTAAATGCCTAGAAGTTAAATACCATAAGCTAATTCTGTAATTTTTAAGAATCACAGTATTAATATACCAGAAAGCACACTCAAACTAGTCTTTCCCAATACCTTTTTATAAAAGAACATCCAATGCTATGCAACCTAAAACCGCAACTTTATCCAGCAAAACTTGAAACTTGCAATCTTCCAATATAATGAATTCTTTAACTCAATTGAGATAAACCAAATTGCACTTTCAAGCAACTGATTCACTAATTTCAATCATTTTAAATTTGATGAGTTCTAGGAGAAAAATGAGCCGATGTGACTACTCATTAGACTCTGCCATTCGCAGAAACCCTTGAATGAGAAACACCACTAGACTAAGATCACATGTAATTACGTGCATTGTATCCAAGCGAAACACAACATGGAATCTTGAATTGGATAACGCAAAACACATCCTCCACATGCGTCGCTACTCATTCGCTTTTCATTGAACAGTACTGATTGTGTTGTCATGTATTAGTCATTTCATAATATCATTTCCCGCAACAACACCTTTCATGTATAAATTTAATAGAATATTAGGGTTGAAATTATAAATTTTTAAGTGTTCAAACATTTCATTACACAAAAAAGTGTATACTTATTGATAATGGGCAGATTTAATAAGGGTTTAGTGTTTAATAAGTTTTCTATGGACATGATTAAATATGACTGGAATATTCTTAGTAGTCACACAAAATAAATGGCTGTGATTTCAATCATTAACTTCCTAGCTATTATAAAGACATTGTTTATGTGTTTACTTTTTTACATTTACTTAATCATATTTAAAAATTACTTTGATAGCTCACTGATTGCCAGGTAAGTAATTAACAGAAATTAAAATATTAACACCAGATAAATGAAACACAACCTTTGTTAATCAATAATAAAATTTAATATATTCTTTTAAAGATTCTTTTATCTTATCAACCTTTAGATGTTAATCAGCCACAATTATGTGGCTGTGCTAGTTTTTATGAAGTTTGAAATCATAAACAGTAATCACAGGAATCACTGACCACTGACGTCACATTACAGCGTCGTTATTCATTACATGATTAATTATTTCATAATTTCAAAAACTCTAAAAAGTTTTACAATAATTGTTTCGATTATATTTAAAGTCTTATAATTTTTTATGGTAGTGTAAAAAATATAGTCTAACTTTCATGGTGAATACGTTCCATCCCATATGATCTTTATTACTATATTCAAACATTTCATATAAAGTAAAAACCTAGCTTGCATGTCTCGGAAGAAAACTATCCAGCTTCCTTTTTTAATTTATTACAACAAATTAAAGGATAACTGTCTAAGAAACTTTTTTAAAATTTATTACAACAAATTAAAGGATAACTATCTAAGCACTTTTTTTAATTTATTACAACAAATTAAAGGATAATTATCTAAACATTTTTTTAATTTATTACAAAAAAAAAACTATCCAGCTTCCTTTTTTAATTTATTACAACAAATTAAAGGATAACTGTCGAGGAACTTTTTTTAAATTTATTACAACAAATTAAAGGATAACTATCTAAGAACTTTCTTAATTTATTACAACAAATTAAAGGATAATTATCTAAACACTTTTTTAATTTATTACAACAAAAACTTAAAACTTAAAGGATAACTATCTAAGCACTTTTTATTTATTTTTTTAATTTATTATAAAAATTAACAAAGGAAAATCATGTGGAGATTGTTGATGAGTATAAGGTTCCATCATTAATAATAAAAAAGAGAATTTGTAAAGCAAAAAAAGAGTTTATATGTATGAACTTTTCATGTCAATTCTTAACTAAAATCATGGATATATTTGGACAAAATAGGGTTGAAAAACTTGATAAAACCCAGAAAAGTTTATATTACTTTGATTATTAACTATTTATACATAGATATATTATATTTCATTTTGAAGGGAAAGCTATGATATCAATTAAAATATTTCATTAAGTTTTTAAGATAAATACAATCATTTATAAAATAAAAAATATTATTTTTGGATAAATAAAATCAAGTTTTATTGTTTCTACTGTATGAGTAAGCTGTTTAAGGAAAATTAATCAAATCAACCTTCCTCCTTAGCTGTGTTGTTTCTCTTGTATGAGTCAATAGTTTAACAAGTGTTGTGTAGCAACTTAGTCCCTGCGAAGTAGATTTGGAAATGGAGACGATAGTTCACACCTTATAATTATTGATTATGATGATTATTGGAAGATGGGGAGAAATGAGAAATATTGTTAAAGAAACAAAAATTAACAATATTGTAAGTAAAGGGTAATAAGAATAGATCTTTAATAATAAGCAAATTAAAGTTGAGATATGTAAAATTAAATGACCAAAAAAAAAAAAAAAATATTTAAAAGTTATGTTCAATTGTTTTTTAGAAATGAAATGATAAAGAAATTGTAAATATTAAAACCTATGTTGAAATTACATTGAATACTTATGCCAATCCTTTCGAACCTGTGTGGTGAGTTGTCAGTAATCAAAGCATAATTAGTGTGCATTGGGAAGGCTGTGAAGGTGGTGGGGATGAAAGGGAGCGATAAATCCTTTGAAACTTTTTGTGAACCTGACTAGAGTGAAGCATGCGAGTTCGAGGAGTGTGGGGTGGAATTGTAGATCATGGAAGTTTTGGGTGCAAGATGTATATCATGAAACATGGGGAATGAGAGTTCGATAGCGCCAACCCAAGAACCCATTGCCATAAAATTGGATAACTATGGAAAGGAACAACGGTCGGTCGGACTCCTGTTTCTCGAGGTTTTCGCGTAAATAACGACTTAATACGTTTTAATAGGAGATGTCCTCGAGGTTTTCACTTATGAATTCAATTTAAGAATAATTAATGTGCATTGGGAAGGGCGCGAAGGTGGCGGGGATGGAAGGGAGTGATAAATGCTTTGAAACTTTTTGTGAACCTGGTGTAGAGTGAAGCTTGTGAGTTCGAGGAGTGCGATGTGGAATTGTAGATCACAAAAGTTTTGGGTGCAAGATGTATATCATGAAACATGGGGAATGAGAGTTCAATAGCGCCAACCCAACAACCCGCTGCCATAAAACTGGATAACTATGGAAAGGAATGACGGTCGGTTGAACTCCCATAAATCGCGGTTTAATGCGATTAATGGGAGATGTCTTGGAGATTTTCTCTTATTAATGCCAATTGTTTCGAAACTATGTGTTGAGTTGTCACTAGTAAAATCATAATCATTGTCCATTGGGAAGGGCGCAAAGGTGGCAGGGATGGAAGGGAGAGAAAAATTCTTTGAAACTTTTGTGAAACTAGGTAGAGTGAAGCTTGCGAGCTCAAGCAATTGTAGATCACAAAATTTTTGGCTGCAAGATGCATATCACGGAATTGTAGATCACATAATTATAGATCACGAAAGTCTTGGGTGCAAGATGTATATCGCGAAATTGTATGATGCAGGAGCATCTCTCCACATCGACCAGCTAGCCAGCCAGCCACGTCAGTGGATTCAAATTGCGTGTTCAAGAGAGGTGCAACCCTCATTTTAAATTTGAATGAATGTAATTTAATGTTTTAGGTTGTTGAGTCGAGAGGCCATGCTTTGCAAAGTTGTAGAGTAGGTAGGCCTTTAATGCTTGAAGGCTGAGATCTAGATCCAGATGATGGACTAGACAGCCCATTCAATGCCATTGAATAGGGTAGGTGAGTTTGGAGGGAAGAGCTCTAAGAGCCCCCTCATGTAAAAGATCAATTTCGATATCATTTTGAGTTATGGTAAGGGAAGAGAAGGAGCTGAGACTTTGATATAGTTCATGCTCAGGAACACCTTGTAAAAATAGGCATTCGCCATTTTAATACAAACAACAGTTTTTCCTGCATATTTCCTGTGTTGAATGAATGTGTGTGTGTGTGTTCAATTTATGCTGTAAATGTATACTAGACATTTGCAAGGAGTTATTTTGATTTCAGGCTTGAGAGGTTCATTGTGGTTTCATGCCAGGAGGGCGTGACAGAGTACTGCGGTCTCTGGATACCAGTGCATAGATGCACTTCTGAACTCTGCATAGTCAGACAAAGACGTGCCAAGTGGGCAAAAAAATTGGAATCATCAATTTAGAGGAAGACTTGTGAGGTTACTGAAGACCTTAGAGGCAAGGATGTGTAGAACATAGTTGCAGACAAAATATTTGAGGAGTTTTGTAAATCTCTACCATGTGGGCATTGAGCCAGTGCAAGGAGTGCACAGAGGAAGAACTCTGTTGTGAGTTCAGAAGAAGACGAAAGCTTGGTTCTGAGTTCTGTATAACTCTGCCAGAAGGGCATTGAGACAGTGTGCAGATAGGCACAGAGAGGAAAATAACTCTTTGATTTTGGGAAAACAGAAGAAGAGCCCACTGAAGGATCTTCGCAGGGTTGTTGAACACCCTGAAACACTCAGCCAAAGGTTGCTTGAGTTGGGGATAGCCAGGAGGGCATCCAAATTCTCCATCTATAGGAGAAAGGAAGAAGGATTCATTTCCTTAAGGTCTGAGTATTGGAGAAGCTCAGAAGAGTAGCACTTTATGTGCAAAGACTCTGTAGAGGCGCAGAAGTCATGGAATCCCTCGAGGATTCGAGAGCAAAAGCTTGGGAGAAGCAATGTTCTTATACACGCAGGTGGAACTCAAGTTGCAGAGTTCACAGACAAAGGAGGACAAAGGTTGAGGCCTTTGAACATTTGAAATTCTTCCAAGTCTGGAAGAAAAGCGCTACAGCTCAGGAGGAGCCATAGCTGTCGTCGGATTAGCCGAGAAATTCTGAGTCGTTGGATAAGATTTCACATCTAGGGAGCAGTAGGAGGAGTGCAAGAGCTGAAGAGATTCTAAGCCATTGGATCTCGCTCAGAATCGTCGATAGTCGTTAAATCTGTCAAGAGCTGTAGGAGGTTTAAACCCTCACACATAGAGCAGCAGAAGCGAAGTCCCGAAAAGGGTGGAAATCGAGATTTCGGCTTTCGGGAGTTCGGGAGTTCGGAGGATGAAAGTTCGGACACTCGACATCAAAAGTCGCGAAACCACGAAAGAATATGAGTCGTTCTTTAGAAGGAGGACACGTGTCACGAGATCACCCATATCGGGGATTTGGATATCGGAGGTTAGAAAGGGAAGTCCGTCAACATTGCGAGTGGCGAAGTTGCGAGAGAATTGCAATCGTCCATCTAAGTAGGATAGGTGGCAACAATCGCGGAGTTGGTGAAGTGTCGAAGAGATCCAGGATTTGAGTCTCGCAAACTCGAAAGTTCGTAGGGTGAGAGCCCAAAAGTTGGGTGCTCTAAGTTGCGAAGTTGCAAAATCATGAGGAGCGAAGACATCCATTGGATCCAGAGAATGGGAGGACCGCTGGATCAGGAACCCCATCGCCTATTGCGCATTCAGGGGTTCATAGGTTGAGAGGGGTCACTTTCGACATCAGAAGTTGCGAAGTGCCGAGAGCTGAGGCTCGTGTGGACATGTGGCAGAGCCATAAGGTGGGGCCTGCATGATAGATAGGCAGACACGCGTCGCCTAGAGAAGGGAGTCAATGCTCCGTTGATTTCTCGCATATCGGGGATTCATGGGATAAGAGCATGAAGGCTCGATGCTTCAACCTGCGAGGTTGCGAATAGCGAAAAGCATCAAGGAAGGAGTCAACTCGACGTTGACTTATCGCGTCTTGGGAGATCGCAATAGGAAGGCACGAGAGTTCGACCCACGAACTCACGAAGGTGCGAGTTGCGAGAGGCGCTGGTATTTGAGCCCTGGACTACAGTTACGTGCGAAAACACCAAAATGATGAAACGCTAAAAGCTGAAATGCCGAAATGTGAAACATCGAAATGCTGAAATGAAAAAACGTCGAAATGACGAAACACTAAAAAACAAAATGCCAAAATGTGAAATGTCGAAACGTCGAAATGAGGAACGCCAAATTCCTTTTTGTATAGGCTTTAGTCACCGCCATTGGTCATGTGAGAAGGAGGAGCTAGCACCAAGTTAAAGCTCCTTGTCGGAGATTGCAACATGAAGAGACAAGATGTCTTCACCTCAGGATTGTCGATATGCGAATCACGAAAGCGCCTTTTGGTAAAGGTCCGTGGTCACAGCCAATGGGCATATGGAGTAATCAAGAGACCCATCTTCTATATCGACGGTGTGGATTAAATACTTAAACTGATCATGTGTTTGTTATTCTTCTAGATGCCTTAGCCAATAATAATAACTGGAAGATAGTTATTCAGTTATTGTAACTGAATCTTCAAAGCCTGAGGGTTTGATTGTACTCTTTGGATGTATAGGGTAGAAATAAGTGAAATTTGGTGAGATGAAAGTTGGTGCGTATGGAATTAATGGTACAACCGTAGCTCTACGGTAAAATTCATTTATGTAAATGAATATAAAACCAAAATAAAATCATACAGGGACAATGAGAAGAAATGATGACGATATAGCAGAGATCAAGGGGAGAAGAATGGATTTTGATATGATTATATAAACAGAGAGGACTTGAATGATGAATCCTTTGCCAGAGAAGATAAAGAGTTGGTTTGCAGGTTCTTAGTGACAGAGAAGGATTCCAGGGTGGTAGGGAGGAGCAAGGGGAGACTGTAAAAGTATCATGTACAAGTTGGTGCTTGTACATCTAGGAGTTGTAGCTTCCATTCAATAGGTGCTGAAGAAACAGAGGTAGAAAACTCATCTGGCTTGTTGTAAAGACCCTCCTGGTTAAGACAACAACTCTGATAACATGTGCAATTTTTTTTTTGTTTTAAAAGTGTGTGCGNAAGAATGGATTTTGATATGATTATATAAACAGAGAGGACTTGAATGATGAATCCTTCGCCAGAGAAGATAAAGAGTTGGTTTGCAGGTTCTTAGTGACAGAGAAGGATTCCAGGGTGGTAGGGAGGAGCAAGGGGAGACTGTAAAAGTCTCCTGTACAAGTTGGTGCTTGTACATCTAGGAGTTGTAGCTTCCATTCAATAGGTGCTGAAGAAACAGAGGTAGAAAACTCATCTGGCTTGTTGTAAAGACCCTCCTGGTTAAGACAACAACTCTGATAACATGTGCAATTTTTTTTTTGTTTTAAAAGTGTGTGCGCGCGTGTAGGAGGGGAAACATACACACTGGACTCTACATTGCTACCCGACGAATAAAAAGACGCAACCATGATGATCACAACAAGAAGATGCAAGGCGCACCACAAGTAACTGCAAGAAAAAAATACCCAAGACAAAGGCGCCCCACAAAATCTTCAACAATAAACGACATAGTGAGTTAGCACAGTACGAACACAGAGGGAAGAATCCATGGTAGTAGATCTTACTATTTCTGCACAGGAAAGCAGGGCGTTTAATCTTAGTCCTCTGCTCGGGAGAGAGAGAAGGGCAGATAGGCTCCTAGCCGACTGCTCAGGCAGGAACTAGTAATCTCCGTCAGGTGTGTTGCAAGAGTGGAAACCTTGCCTTTAAAGGGACCAAGACTCTTGATACGACACTGGATTCTATACACAAAAAATCACCCACAGACTTATATACTAAGGCTACCTGGGAGTGTCTACGTCCCGCCCGACACCAGCAGACCCAGCAATGCAAGCAAACCTAGTTCAACAAGTCAATGGACAACCACGACCTCTATGGAAGATGCAAGTCCAAGGATACTAACAAAACCGACCATTAGTTACGACTCAGCTTAACCTACGACTCAACTGGCCACAAGTATAGATCATTCACTTCATTTAAATCCATTAGTCGATAAGTCATCCACCCATCCATAAAGGTAAGTACGCATGATAAAACTCTAAATCTAACACATAATGATTTTTACTCTTAGTTTAAGGACCTTATACCCTTTAGGTTTAAAATTGAAACGTCTTAAACTGATCAGTCTCACCATTACATTTATTCTACAACAGTATTGTAAACAATCATCAATGTCCATACTTTCCTATGATCTCAAGGCTATACAACATTTTTCCATAAGCGAGGATATTGCATTTTCAAGATTCAACGATAATTTACCATGACAATTGCCTATATTGACATCGCCATCAAGGCTAGCATTATTGCATCTTACTGTAAAGACTTGCAAGTTTGCTAACTAAATTCATAATAAAAGTATACTGACAACACGATAGTGCTAACATCATTACATTTACAATATACAGATCTTGCACATTCACTAGCAAATTTCCCAAAAAGATTTGTGATAACGTCACCATAGCGCTAGGCTTTATCACATTCATAATATCAAGACCTTGCAATTTCGCCAACTAATTTCATAATAAAATTTTAATGTTACATTTACAATATGATGGCCTTGCAAGTTCACCAACTAAATTCCAATTAAAATTTTAGTGACATCACCAAGAATTAATAAACATGGCAATCCTTATGGTTCTAATTCCACAATCATAACAAGAATAATTGTTTATTATTATACACAAGGCACTTTATGAATTGTAATTTAATAATCATAGTAATGCTATCATTCTAATTAATCCTTCTAACTTATTGCCTGAAAGATCATCAATTTTAACATTCAAATCTCCCTGAATTAATTCAACATTACAAACTCATAATCATTATAATAATTTATAACAATATATCATTAAATTACGGACACTTGTTGTTCGATTGTTTATTATTATACACAAGTCACTTTATTATTATAATTTAATAATCATATTAATGTTGTCATTCTAATTTGCTGCAATCTAACCAAGTATAACAAACACAAAAGGGTTACCACTATTTTAGAACTATCAATGCTTTATATAGCAAACACTAACTAGGCAAACCAATGTTCGAACTAGTCATTGAAATATATATATATATATACAGGTAACATTTCGGGGCCAATGCATGTCCATGTAAAATATTTAAATTCTCGTAAAAGTCACATTTAATTGCATAGAAATGAGGACAAATATTGAACCTCAATGGCATAGGAAATGAATGATCTAAAATAAATTTTTAAATAATAAATTTTATAAAACTTTAAATTCAATATGAATTATCTAATTTAAGATTTAAAATAATGGTTTTCCTTGATTGCCGTGAAGCAGAACACTGCTTTTAAGGCTTATCGAAAAGGATGTAATGGCTGTGTGACAACCATAACCAGGTGAGATTCATTGTCTATCTACTGTACACAAAATCCAAAAACATACTCAACAGAGAATCGCTGGCAAGTGAAATCATGAGGGTATAACATGGCAGTAAAACGCAGGCCAGGGAAATTGAAAAACACAACACGCTGTCCAACGCAAATGATTTCTGTCAGGTTTGTTAAAGGTTAGACTTCTGAAGGAACTGGTAATTAAAACAAACATCAATTTTGGCAGAAAAGGAGGGTCGCACGCTGCCAAGGAGCACGCTTCCCAGGAGTGGATTAATCAACGGTAATGCCCCAGCAAGTCGTACCATCCATAATCGGGTAGCAAGGTGAACAGTCAGTCCAACTACTGGACCCCTCCATTTCGAAATTGGGAAGGCATGGGAGGGGGGAAAGGTAGGCTACGACAGTCCTGTCCTCGGTTGCCCTCCTTACCAGGTTGAGTTGAGTAGGTACCAATAAACCATGGGTCACAGGGAAACAGAAATAAAGAGATATCAAGAAGGCCTGGATCATACCAGGAACAATAAATAAAGACCCAGGTTAACGAAGGATATACGGAGGGGCTAGCCAAAGACCAATACCGATTCATGCCCAATCAATGACACATGGAAACCCTGAAATAGGCACCGGGAAATTACCACCTACTGCCAGGAACTAACCCAGAGGAACAAATCGCAACCTTATGCGTTGGGATGGAAGGAGCATGGTTCGTCTTCTGGGATCACGCCCCCATGAGCTGTCTCGATGGCTTTTGGTTCTAAAATTGTGTTAAATCATAGGTTATACACTAAAGCATACCAGTAAATTCAAAAATTGATAAGGTGAGTAAAATCAAGCAAGTGACCACAAACTCTCCCCCAAGAGGTGAACTCGGGTCAACTATAGAACAACACGGGCCACCTATTAACTATGCGGAGATGTAAAAACCTAGAATCACAGAAATCCACTCATCCAACTTATAAATAAGATCAACTCGTAGGGTTTAAAGGCTAAACGCCAAACACAGAGATATTCTAACCTTAAAGCGTAGAGTTACAACAACCAACGCAGAGAATTTCTAACATTCGAACGCTGAGATGAACCCCTAAGGCCGTACCTTTTTTTCTTCAACAAAAATAGGGGTCCACACCAAGAAAAACAACAACGCAAGGAAGGATTGCAGAGAAATTGGAAATAACAGAAACACAGAGAGTAACCAAGGGAACAGAATCATCCTACACTAATCCATCAATCAATCATCTTAAGAAATCATATACAACTCAAACATTTTTCTCTTTTGTTTTAAACAATGCACGGCGTACCTGTAACTGAAGGCGAATGATCCGAAGACCCTATCCTGCACCTGAGCTCTACGCCGCTCCCG
>JASDQU010104898.1:107943-118798 GCA_032191745.1 Picea mariana | reverse complement strand
TCACTCATTCAGGTGAAGGTAAAACCGTAGAGTTTTCACCTCACCAAGTTGTAATCAAGGATCTAAATGATCCTAAGCATGTTCTTGCAACTGGAATTGCTGATGATATTACCAGGTTGTACAAATTTGACAACTTTGGGTCATCAACTTTTTCATCAGTTTTTGTTTCTCATAGCAATGACTTGATCAAACTTTGGCATGAGTGGTTTGGTCATCTAAACTATCTCTCATTGTATCAACTATGTAATCAACAGATGGTGACTGATCTTCCTCTTGTTTCATACAGAGATGGTGTTTGTGCCGGTTGTGTTCTCGAAAAACATCATCATAACAGTTTTGAAAAACGTGCCTCTTGGCACGCCTTGGGCCCTTTACATCTTGTTCATAGTGATTTGTGTGGTCCACTTTCCTCTCCTTCCTTTTCTGGATGTAATTATTTCCTAAATTTCATTGATGATTTTTCCATATGTACTTGGGTTTACTTCTTAAAACTTAAGAGAAAAGTTTTCGACAAGTTTTTGGCCTACAAGGCCCTTGTAGAAAAGCAATCTGGACATCAAATTCAAAAGTTAAGAACAAATAATGGAGGTGAATATGTGAACAATAATTTTGCAAGTTACTACACTACACAGGGCATCCAAATGCAACACACTGTTCCATATACACCACAACAAAATGGTGTTGCTGAGAGAAAGAACCGCACATTAAAGAAATGGCTAATTGTATGATCTAATCTAAGGGATTAAGTCTAAAGTATTGGGTGGAAGCAATCAACTGTGCAAATTACATAGTCAATCGCACTCCCACAAAGGCTCTTAAAAATATAACACCAGAAGAAGCTTGGACTAAAATTAAACCAAATGTAAGTCACTTCTGTGTATTTGGCAGTATAGCATGGGCTCGCATTCCTGATGAGAAAAGGAAAGCATTGGAGCCTAAAAGTGAGAAGTGTATATTTGTTGGTTATTCTGAAGATGTCAAAGGTTATAGACTTCTTCAACCACATTATAATGAAATTATTATTAGAATAGATAGTAAATTTGATGAAAATCTCTTGGCCTGAAAGCCTAATTCGGTGTTTGTGCCTTCTTCGGCCTGCGAGCCATCTTCAACATTTGTGCCTTATTCTGTTCCTATTCTGGTTTCTTCTTCAGATGATGAAAGTGAAGATAAAAATTCACCTCCGCCTACTGACCTTCCTCCAGATGAGTCATTTGAACCTGAATAAGCACCAGTTCCACCGCTTCCTAGATGGGTCTGTTCAACACGAGTAGCAGCTGGCGATCTTGTCGGTGATCCTTCAGATCAGTGTCAAACATGTTCATAGTTCCAATGAGCCTCTTCTCTTCTAGCTCAAGTTTCATAGACTCATGATCCAGAGACATTTGCAGAAGCTTCAGATCATCTAGATTGGGATATAGCAATGAATGAAGAGTATCGTTCTTTAATGGAAAACAATACTTGGGATCTTGTACCTCTTCCAAAAGGAAGAAAACTTGTCAGATGTAAATGGGTCTACATAACTAAGTATGCATCAGATGGCAGTGTTGAAAGACACAAGGCTCGATTAGTTGCCAAAGGATTTTCCCAAGTTGAAGGAATTGACTATAATGAAACCTTTGCCCCTATAGCCAAAATGAATTCCATCTGCCTTGTTCTTGTCCTTGCCTCCTCACATAAATGGGAGGTCCATCAAATAGATGTTAAATCTACCTTCTTGCATGGCAATTTGAAAGAATAAATCTACATGGAACAACCTCCTGACTATGTCCATAATGACTCTATCCTTGTTTGTCTCCTCAAGAAATATCTTTATGGTCTCAAGCAAGCTCCCCAAGCTTGGTATGCCAAAATGGACAACTTTCTTATTGCCACTAGATTCTCTAGATGTCATTCTGATCCTAATGTCTATACCAAGAAAGTAGGAAGCCATCTCATAATCCTTTTCCTTTATGTTGATGACCTTATCGTTACTGGTAGTGACCCAAAACTTTTAAACCATGTGAAAACCAGCCTTAATAAGAAATTTGAAATGACCGACTTAGGATTTTTGCACTATTTACTTGGCCTCCAAGTTTTGCAAACCAATGAAGGAATTTTTCTTTCCCAGTCCAAGTATGCTTGTGAACTTCTTCGTCATTTTCACATGGATGATTGTAAACCAACCCCTTCCCCCTTCCAGTCTTGAGTCAAGCTTACTTCCAACTATACTTCTCCTAAATTTGATGCCACCCTATATCGTCAGTTAGTTGGTAGCCTATTATACTCGACTCATACCCATCCTGATATTTCCTTTGTTGTTGGTCTTGTTGCCGGGTATATGAAAACACCCCATGAAAGCCATTGGAAAGCAGCTAAAAGGATACTTCACTATGTCCGTGGTACAGTTTAGTTTGGGATACATTACAGTTCAGGGGGGACTCCTTTATTGTTTGGTTTCACTGATTTAGATTGGGCTGGCAACCCCGATGATTGGAAATCTAATGCAGGTTATGTTTTCAGCCTTGATTCAGGACCTATCACTTGGGCCTACAAGAAACAATAGGCTATTGCACTTTCTTCAGCAGAAGTAGAGTACCGAGCAGTGGTAAATGCTAGTCGGGAAGCCTTGTGGCTTTGACAAATCCTTTCAGAGTTTGGATTCCAGCACCAGCATCTGACTAGCCTTTGGTGTTACAATCAGAGTTCCATCAAGCTCTCCAAAGACCCAATTTAACATCAGCACAACAAACACTTCGAGCTACACATGCACTTCATCAGAAAGCTAATTCATGATCAAGTTATTGAAGTGCTCTTTTTCCCTATAGAAGATNAAACATTTTCACAAAGTCTCTTACAGAAGCGAAGTTTTCCAAACTTCGATCTATTTTAGGAGTTCAGGAAGTTGTCATTAAGGGGGGATAGGCTCTAATGCCTCCTTCCTTCTCCTATTTGTGTCACTATTGTAAATCCTTTAATCTTATGCCAAGTTGTTCTTAAGGGGGGATGTTAGGATATTTTGACACTTAGCAGTTAGTTAAGATCTACTTGGTCTAATATGTCGTTAGGTAAAAGTGTGTTTCTTAGTGTGTTTCTTTAGTATGCATTAGTATCCATTTGTAGTTAGGAAATCTGACGGTCACGATATGTTCCCAACATAGAGTGATCTAATGGTTCATACTCTCCTCGATCTTAACGACATTGATCCATGGCTTAGCACCCAATTGGTCCATGATCTCTATTTAAAGAGCATGGAGGGTCATTTGTCGATGATCGATTGTGAGAAAATCTATTGTAAAATCTCTCTGTAATATTTTTCTTTGCATTAATAAATTGCTCCAAGTGGCCTCGTTGGCTAGGGTCGTGGATGTTTCCCCGTAAGAGTTTTACCATGTGAAAACATCGGTGTGTTGACCTTTAATCTGGTTATGTGAGTGGTTACTAAAGGTGTTCATCCTCTGTTGGAATACCTATGTTGTCGAACAACTATAATGAATCTACTAAGTGAATAAAATTATGATCTCTCATATTCTAAAAAACAAAATACTGCTGCAATATATTTTCATCGTTGTCAAATATTTCAGGTGAATGTTGAAAATGAAGCTCCTCTTCATGATCTTTTACAGGAGCAAGTATATTTTCAAATTTATCATAAACAGTTAAATTTTGAACACACACAAGATCATGGACCTATTTATCATCCTTCTCTTCAATCACAGGTGAGAAAACATCATAGGAAACCTCTTGAAAGACCCAAGGAAAATCTTCTTATGCAACTATTTCTTAATGAAAAGCATCATTTTCATAACTATCATATGATGATGTGTACATTAGTTCTTTGGAATCTAAATACTTAAAAGAAACAACTTGATCTTCATGAAAATTTGTAGTAGCCTCAAAACTGTTAGAGACATTCAGGTCAAGGACAAATGTGACTACAATGTTTCTATCACCAACATCCTTATCATTAAAAAAATTAATAGACTCTTATTTCGAAAATAAAGAACTATAGAAGGTTTTACATGGGGGTGATTCCTCATCTACATGCTCAATATTTTTTTTTGCTTCATCCTTATAAACATAAGAATTACTAAATGAATGATGGATGTATAATTCAAATTCTTTACAACATTTTTCAAAAAGAAGATCCGTTGGATAAAATATTTTGGAATGATTCTGAAACACGATATGAAACTCTTGTAATGATGAGATACTTGAGGGAGGAAGATATCTATACCATCCTTGAGCATCTCCTTCTAGTGAATACATGAACATCTTCATGAGCACATCCTCATGATGTATATCTAACTGATACATACATTGATGAAACATAATGAGGTGTTGTGTAGGATTATCCTCCATTTCTCTGAATACAGGCATAGAATATCCCCATTATGATATATGAGGTATTGGATGTGGGGAACCAGGAACTGCAAAAAAGTTAAGAGGTGCAAACCTCCAAGCCAAAACAACAATAGGCGCCTTTGACATTAAGAAATTGTGGAGTCTTCAATTGAATGATGCAATCTCTACTGTGTCAGCAGCCTTTGTTCACCATAAAATACTAGATCTAATATTTTTCTTTCTCCTAGGGAATATTTTCTTCATCTTAGTCCCCGAAAACGATGTAAATTTTTTTTATCACTAGAAGTCTCACCTAGACTGTTGTAGGTGTGAGCCTAATACCCCTGAGAAACTTTATAGGTTTTTTAAAGATAATAATGTTTTCAATGTGTAGAAAATGGGTGAGATACTCAGTTTATAATATCAACAAAGAACCTCCATTAAATACACACCAAGAAGAAAGGCTTGAATAGATTTAGATTAGTGTTTAGAGATATCAAATGGGAAAATGGAAGACTTGGAAAAAAATATGAAATACATGCATCAGGTTACATCATGCAGTTCTGAAACACATATAACAAAAATATCATTAAATAGGAACCTCCTAATAAACAAGAGAGAACTTTAATAATACTTGCATCAATTAAAAACAATAAATCATTCACTCTAGTAAGGGGCAAGCATAAGGATGAATCATTCATCAACAACTAGCATCAAAGTGAGATAGACACACAGATGTGATAATAGGAGAAGAAATTGATCATTCGCTATTAAAGATTCTTGAATCTGATACATACAGTATGGAAACTCTATTATAGTTGAAAAATAAAGATAAGAGTATCATTATATATTCATTTGAACCCTCTCATGGAGTTATAATACATATTAAATAGAAAAAAATCCAAAAATGTCTCTAAAATCTGCCACCTAGCTTCTACATAGGATCCTGTGCCTAAGAGAGGTGTGGCACTAGGTGCACAACATAAACTTAACAAGAATGTTATATTTTAGGAAAATGTTGACATCATTGAATGCAACTGCTGAAAACTTGTTTCATGTGGCTTAACTAAAGGTAATTCCTTGAGGCAGGTGGCCCTTGATGTTAAATTGATTCTTGAGGAGCTTATTAGAAATTCATATGACATCTAGCAGTCTTCATCAACTCAAAAATTATCGTGACAACCAGTTCATAGCACATATGATACAAACTATCCCAAAACTACCAGTTCCCAGTGCCTTAGAAATTACACACTGCAAGCTTTCCTATAGGTGCGTTTTTACATTCAAAATTGATTTCAACTGATAAAACTTGCACAAAATCCAAGAAACCATTTAATAACCTGCTACAATATTATGAAACATGAAGCAACCATTGCAGAAGTCATATGAATATGGTAACAACATTTTAAGAAAAAATCATTGCTCGGGGTTATAAGTCTATGTATAAAATAAACCATGGAAAAAAGTTGATGCTGATGTAGAAATGATGTTCTATATTCATCTTTTCTTGGTTCTTCTTCTAGTAGCCATGTGAGTTAACATATCCAAATTTATTTTTCATATCTACTCCTTGAATGGTTGCAATTCTTCTTTCAACCTCTTGATTCCATCTTGGTAAGCTCTTCTATAACTATACACATTCTTCAACTGCCTATGCAGAGGTAAGGATATCTTATCCATATATCTTTCTTTATCAATAGTTTATTCATACAAATCTAAAGTATTCTTCAACTTTATTCGTGCCTCCAGGTTTTCCTCCATTTTTTCATTTTCATCTCTTATATCTTTAAGTTGCCTCTTGAGTCTTTTGAAAGTAGGATTACTTTCATGAGAAGGGGAGTTGATATCAGTAATATCTATTGCTTGTTTAGAAGGCTAAGTTTTATCCTTTTGTTGAGTTGAGGCTTTTGATGTTCCTTCTTCCATATGAATATGTTTCTTAACTACTGATATGGTGAAAGGTCTTCAAGGCTTGACCACTTCTACAACAACAGGTGGAGAAAAGACAAGCTTCTTAACCTTCAGACTCCTTACTTTACTAGATGATGTCTCCATAGGTGCAGGTTCTTCCACATGAGAAACTTCTCTATCAAGAGGTTGTGAGGGAACTTCAACCATTTTATCAGTAGAGTCAATGGACCTATCTCTTCTGGTCATCTTCCTCTTTTTACTTGACTCTGAGTGCACGGACTTCTCAATAGGAGTAGGTGTTTCTCTTTTTTATTGTGGTGTGTGAGAAACATATGGCTGAAAGCCTGATGCGGCTAGGAAAAATCCCAATTAGTATTGGTCTTCTTCAACTCTTCCAATACTCGAATTTTGATTAAACCAAAGTGAAAAACACTAGTATCCACTTTCTTGGATTTATCTTGGACTCTATCTAACATTTTTCAAATACTCCTAAATAGATAAAAGGTTAGGTTCATGGACTCTTTCCCAGTAAACTGTAGTAGCAATATGATATGGTATTGATAAACCATATTTAACCTCCCTTCACAAGTGAAATAACTCTGAATAATTTTGAGCATTTTGTCAAAATACTCTAGCATATGACTTCTTGGCACTCCCTTGGATAGGTTGTCTTGATACTCATGTTTCAGGATTTCCTTGGAAAATGTAGAATTCAAAGTCATGACTTTAAACCATTTTTCACCATAAGAAGGTACCTTTGTGGCCGTAGAAATAGATTTCTCTGATACTTCAAACTCTAGTGCACCCACCTTACTCTTTTTCCCACTGAAATTGAGTGCAAATTGTTTAACAACCTCAGCATGTCCTCTTTGCATTTTCTCACAAAAAACCAGGCAACCCACTCTCTAAAATGCTTCCTTGAAAAATGGTTCGGAATTTATAAGCTGGAGGTCATGGGGCTCAACCCTGATAATTTCTCCCCATTTATGAACCTTCTTACCTTTATGATTATCCATGATAGCTATTTTAAAACTATTTACCCTTTTATAATAGTTTCTATTAGATGTATGATGAAAACATGAAGATTTAGGGTTTTTTATTTGAATTTTGCATAATTTAGGATTTACTGAATGAAGTATTCATGTACAACAACAATGTGAGAATGAAAGGACTGCAAGTAGGAGATGACAGGAAATAAAATAATCCTAAATTGGATGAGGCTGCAATCATGAAAAAAATTGTGGAAATTCTGTGTTAAACAAAGGATTCGCAGCGAGATCCTTTAGTTTGTAGTGCACTGTCAATTTTGCAGTGCACAATCAAGTTTGCAATGTGCAATTTTAGACTAGGTTTTAATGAAAGAGGTTTTCAAAATTCCTAAGTATGAAAAGGAAAATGTCTTTGAAAAAGATAAAAACTCAGACCTGAATGAAATCACAGTTAGTGAGGGTTTTCTCAAGTGAGAAAACAAAGGGTTCACATTCAATGCACATAGTTTGTAGCACTAACAAGAGAATGTAGTAGATAAGGTCATGGATGGGAATTGACATTATTGGTATTAGGCAATAAACTTGGATTTGAAAGTTTTAAAATACAAATACTATAGGTTTTTGCCCAGTGCAAGAAGTTTGCAGTGCAGATGCTATGCAACAGTTTGCAGTGCGTAGAAAAATCACAGTGACTAGAGTCCAATCTAATAAACCTTCAAAAAATGCAATTGATTGTTAAACAAAGTGACTGGTATATCTGAAGCTTCAACTATTGTCTCATGAGTTAAACTGATAGTTTCGTGGAAGGTTTTAATCCACAACGCCATAATTCAAACCAATTTGCAGCACGCTATATTCAAATTGACAAACTTGCCTCTTCAAACTGACTTGAAGAACATGATGTATAAATGGAACTGAAAACAATAAGATACCCCTTGCCTAAGGTCAGATTTATTTGATCAACATATTGAACTAAGGTCATATTTATTTACTCATGAAAGAATCAAACATAATTTATTGACATAAGACATGACTCAAAACCTACAAATAAAAAGATCCTATGACTCAAACAAAGAAACTTAAAAAAATTGACCGCTATACATCCTATGTGCTAACATACTCAAATCCTAACAAGTATGTAACATCCCTCTCTTGCGCACCCCTGATTGGACTTGTTATTTGAGGAGACTTGCATGCAAGTGATCCAGTTCATTATATATTGACTATTTTGATTATGATTATGAGATGTTGAGAATCTAATGGTGTGTTATCTTGTTATATTTATATTGACATGTGCTATTGACTAGTTTTCCTAAGTGTGGAGGACTCTGGACGTTTGAGGATGCCAATGGCATCAATGGATCTCCTTAGACTCTAGATCGAGTCAGGGAGTGGACTGTTATGGTTTGAATGTTTTGATATTACATATGTGACATATGACTAGATATTATGATGTTGATTGTTATCACTGACATGTTTCGTTGATGGATGCAGGCCAACGATATCCTACCGAACATACTCACATTTGAAGTAAAGGGGTCATGCATGACAACCAGAGACATTGAGGGAGAGGTGTGGCAACATCCCTTCCACAGCCTACTAGCACTCCTGCCATGGCTCGAATTGTAGGTTAACAATTACCTAGTTCGAGAAGACCCACGATGTCGTGAGGGTAGACTGTGAAAGTCGCTCACGATGATTATAAGGGTCACACAATAAGGCATGCTCCTTATTACTTAGAGGCCCTTAGTCTCCCACAAGGTCACTTGACAGAGTATTGACTCTAGGGGTTTGACGTCTACCAAATTCAGTCAAAAGGTGAGTGGTACCCTTGGAGCACGTAGTGTGTCTTGAAGGGCACGTCATGAGTTTTAAATCTGGTAAGTTAGTAAACCTAGTACCTAGAAAACTATGCCTTCTTAGGACCTAGTCGGCCTTAAAATGAATGATGGTATGAGTAAAGTTTAATGACTAACTTTTCCCTTAAAAAATGTTGCCAAGCCTAGTGAATTTAAAACCTAGGTCTAAGTAGAACATGTGAACAAAAAAAAAAAATGGACTTGTAACAAGAAGGGGGTAAAGAAAATTCAAACATTAATAATTAAAGTAAAATTTTAATGGAGGATTAAATTATTAAAAGGGTAAATTGTTGTTTATATCCAAACTTGCTAAATCTGAACTAAGAAGAAAAGGGGAAACTTAAGGAAAAGGGTATTTTTTGACATAGTAGGGAATCTAGTCTTTGGAACCTTCTAATTATGAACTCAGCTAAGTTTCAAGAAAGGATGTGAGTCATTTAAGAAATATAAGGGAATAAAGGGACATTCAGGAGCGTTTTTAGGAACACTTTTAGGTGGGTGAGGGAAATAGGAAAATTCAATTAATTAATAAATTGATTTTCTGGTGCAGCTAAAAGATCAGGTGACATGTGTACGTGGAAGGTTTATCCCAATTAAATTTAATAAAAAGAATCTAACGAGGGTTTGGGAAACTAATCACTAATAAAAATATATAAAAAGGATGGTGGAGGAGGAGTATGGATCATGTCTGGTATGTGTAAGGTTACACTGCCAGGATTTATCTTGACTGAATTTTTCTTGTGGGAGTTGGGATACCCAGCTTGGATAACGAGTGGTAGCTCAAACTTGTGAGGTGAGTTGGGAGCTATCATTCGTTGGTATTGTGTGCATGGCCCCTTTGCCGCTTGAGGGGATCATGGGGAAGAAGAGTACTCCAAGTGTTGGATGGGAGGTACCGATGAGGTCTTGACGGTTGGAAAGTGGGAGATGGGCGGAGCAAGATCGTGGGAGAACATATTCGAAATTCAACTCATTGGATACAGTATTTTTATTTGAATTTTCACTTGTAAAGGATTTAAATTGTAATTAAGTTTGATAATAGCTGCAACCATTTGTATTCAGAATGTCGTTTGCTAATTTCCTTGTCATTGAAAATAAATTTGTGTAGCTTGCGTTCTTGGAGAAACTATAATTTATATTATTTCGTTCAAGAAGGTTTGTTGGATTTCTCCACCATTCAAAATTTTCAACGATGGGGAAAGTCATGTTTTTAAATAATATTGTTATTAAAATTTTCATGTACCTTATTTTGGGATGTATTTTAAAAGACCGTTCTCATCCTCATCCTCATCCTCATCCTCATTCTCATCCTTAATTTCTCATCCTCTAGAATGATGCAACCCTTTATCGAAACCTTTCCAAAAGAAGCTCCTTATTACTATGAAAACCACTATGTTCTTCTTCCTTTGGATTGACTAAACTATGATATTATGAAGATTGTTTTTTGTTTTACCCACGGTTTAGAATTAAAGATGCCTCCTTCTATTAACTTGAATCCAAATTACTTCTGTAAAACAAGGATTGTTGGGTGCTATCACCTAGATTGGTTGTAAAACCCAAAGCGGATCTGCATTATACCTTTTGTGTTGTGCAATGTTTTTCTCTGCATTTGGGGAGCTAAGAGCTCTGTGTTTCCACCCTTTTTCCCATAAATTTTCTTCATAAACTCATCGTATTCCTTTCTGCTAAAGGAATGAACCCTTCCCACAAAGTTCTCATCGATTGGATACCACCTATGGATTGTGCTTGTTGATCATGCTTTGTTTATTGTTG
>JASDQU010104898.1:53232-75235 GCA_032191745.1 Picea mariana | reverse complement strand
CTTCCCTTTTTGTCGTCATGTTATTCTTCTCAATAGTCGACAACTTCTTGCTAGAAAAGGAAATTGGATGGTCTAACTCTCCCTCTCCTAGTTGAGCCAACATTGCACTGAGCATTATCGACGATACGCCCACATGAAAATGAAACTTTTTTTTCCAATCCAGGAACACCAGAATGGGTGCAGTTACTAACTTCTGCTTCAATACGTACAAAACCTACTGGCAATTTTCATTCCACTGAAACATATCTTCTTTCTTTAATAAATTCCCCATCAAAGATATAATCTGCACATAACCTTTAATAAATTTCTTGTAATATCATGTATGACCCAATGTTGTTCTCAATTGTCTCACTAATTATGGCGATGGAAAATTAACAATTATTATTATCTTGGTAGGATCAACCAACAAACCCTGCTTGCATACAACATGACCTAATAACATCCCAAAGGGTGCACAAAAAATACACTTCTTCAAATTTAATGATATCTGATATCGACTACATCTATCTATCACCAACCATAGAGTTTTTGTGTGATCTTTCAACAAACTAAGCACAGTCCAATCATCTAAGTACATTTTAATAAACCTATGAATAAATTCCTTAAAGGATGTTACAACTACTCTAGAAAAAAAAACAAGTGCATTCTGTAACCAAACGACATCACGATGTATTGGTAGCTTCCCCATTCTGTCATAAATGTTGTCTTATGTCTTTCTTCTAGCGAAATATTTATCTAATGGTATCCTGAAAATCTATTGGTGAATGAGTAGGCCTCATGCCCTCCTACATTTTCTAATACTTCATATTTAAAGGGGATCAGAAAAGGGTCATGTAAACATGCATCATTCAATTTCCTTAAGTCTACACAAATTCTAATACCTATTGTTTTCTTATCTTGAACTACCATTGGGATTATCCATTCAGACTCTACGATGAGATCAATGATACTGACTTCTATCATTCTGTCAATATTTTCTTTCACTTTTTCTTTGTACTTCATATTCAATCTATAAGGTATATGTCTTACTATCTTATCATCGTATTTTAATGAGATCTTCATCTCACCTAATTCCCCATATATTCCCTTCATCTTTGAAAAGGTTGTCAAAAATAGATCTTGATACTCATGGAGTAGATCTGCAATCTTTTCAACTGCCTCATCATTCCAATAGTCACCAACATTCAGGACCTTAGGCTTCTATTTTGTGCTAATGTTCACTGTGTGTACTCTTAATGGATTCACATATGCATTGGATTTGAGTTCTAGACCTTCTATGGTGCACTCCCCTTCAGTCTATGGTACTTGCAGATTTCTTGGATCATCTTCTTCTTGATCTTCTTTAGTAGCATTCTAACATTCCAGTAATTCATGGATTGTCGCAGATTATTTATGTGCACTACACGCAGGTACTACTTCTATCTAATATTATTCCATAAAAATATTACTTCTAATGACTTACAAAGATGCATCTACTAAGAACAACTCAAATTAAAAACTAAATGTTACCCTGAAATTCTAGTTGACCTCTTCCCAATCTGTTTTCTCTCTACTCACTTCTAGTTCTAGATACCATTTCTTAGGAACCGTCTCAAGTGTATGTATGAACCTGCGCATCAATTACTACTTTGGAACTTGTGTCCAAGTTCTCATACACTGTGCAACATGGTCTGGCAGACTTCTCATCCTTGTATACTTGTGCATAATTTTTTCTATTCCAAATCTAGTCTGCATCAACCTTTTACAGTGTTGCCAATTCTCTATTCCTTCCTTGTTTTTTTCCCACCATCTCAATGGGGTTTCTCTCAGTACGACATCTAATGCCAACAATATTTTTTGTTCAGGTATTTGGAACTCAAATTCTTTTATGAAGGATCTTACCTTATTTAATTCATCAAACCTTGGTGTATCACGTACCTATGTTCCAATCCCACGCAAAGAGTGAGTAATGTGATAATATATTCTAGTCGATACTTCATGCAGCAATTGTTGCCAATGTTCAAGTCCTTCCTCTAAATCTAATGCACAAGAGATAATGCTTCTCCAACTAATAACACCATATGCAGTAGGATTTATGTAGTCATCCATGCACGTAGTCATATTATATAAGTTATCAATTTCATTTCTCACAGGTTCCACATACCTTCTTGCCTCTGTGGGGTCTAATGGTGTAGTGAATTTTAAGCCTCCTTCAAAAATAATTTCTCTCTTCTTCAAGTTATCACCTATTTTTCAAAGGCCCAATCCAGTCTGAGCAATGTTGGATATGGTTGGTTTTTGTCCACAATCTCAATGACCTCAAAGTCAGCTACACTGTGCACTCCAACTATGTTAATAAGTACTCCTACTAGTCTCCCAATCAGTATTATCTTATGTTGGTTTCCAAATATCAATTGAACAGTGGACCAAAATAACTTTGGTTTCCCCATCATTTCCCACGTCTATCTTGTAAGAAGATTTACATCTGATCCTAAGTCTAAGATGAAATTATCCATGTCATACTCTCCTATCTGCACACTCAATATGAATTCATTGTTTTCCCTTTTCTTGCACAATACTTGGTTCACTTCTCTCTGTGTCATAGGTACTTCTCTATATTATGAGAATTGATCGATAATCCTGCATAGTGCTTTCAACGTTGTTTCCTCCTTCATAAATTCTAAAAAACTCTTTAGAAAATCTTTCAAAGTGTTTACCTTCTTGACTGACCTTTCTGGAATGGTGTGATGATAGAATAAGGGCATATCATATACTGGTGGCATATTTTACATTGATGTTATCTATTCTAGTCCTAGTATTTCCTTCCTGGCCTGTTGATATGTCTCTTTCTCTTTCTGTGGGTTAAATGCTAGCGTAGGTTGAACTATTTTCTTTATCCATTTCTCAACCCCCTTTCCCTTTTCTATCGCATCTGGTCCAGTTATCATTCCTACACATGTAACAAATGCTACTTAGGATTGATCATCATTCTCCTCGGTTGTTATCATTTGTATCTTCTGGTTATGGTTATGGTTTTTATTTTGGTTCCATCTTTCTTGTAATTTTTCTATAAGTTAAGGAAAATATTATATCACATGGTCCAATTATCTATAGTATGTGAACTTCATGCAAGGATTCGAGTAGTCACTTGCTAAATGCATCAATTTATTGCAGTTATAACAAATTATTGGTTCTCTTCCTCCTCTACCACATCCTCCTTGTCCTTAACCTATGTTGAATCCTCCTTGTCCACCCTGATTAAATCCTCTCAGAGTATTGTAATGTGGAACCCCTCCTTCTATTTCTACATTTTATTATTTGATTTTTTACGCATCTGAAGTGTGCTCTCTCATTAATTTGAGTGTGTGACATTCTTTTTCATCATTTCCTATAGATTTGCAAAAATTACAAAACAAATTCTTGGGAATACTCTAGTACTTCTACAGTAATGGAAAAGCAGTCGGATGATGTCCCAATGTCTTACATATTTCACAGTACCCTACTCCTCCTTCCAATGGGTTCAGTGCTCCCATATCCATATACTATGCAAATGTTGGGCATTTTTCCTTACGATGGTCGTCTATCTTACATGTAATACACCAAACATTCTCATGATTTTCCCTTTCCTTCATTATTTCTGGCAACTGGATCCTTAGCGAAGCCAAATGTGACTGAACCTCTTCCATCCCTGCTCCATATCCTGTAGGATATGATTCTAACTTCATCGCAATTTCTAATTCTTCTAGCTATGACGTGACCTTCTATTGTGTCAACGAAAAACGAATGTGTGGAAACAAACCTTCAATAAACCATTCTCTATGTTTTTCATTAGGAATATGAAATGTTAATATACCCATCAAATACTTAAATATATGGTCATAATTCCAAACTGTCTCACTCTATACTTTATTAATTTCTTTCAGCTCTGTGATATATTGTGACTTGGAATTTGGATTCTGAAATTGCATTAAAAAATCTTGTCCAATATCTGTCAATGTCCTTGATTTTCCGGTCGGTGTGGTAGTGTGATAATTCATTTACCATAACAATGTGAAACCTATTAAAATCAAGGATAATTGTGAAATCTTCATTGCTTCATCTTGGACATTCTTCACAGTCCATATCATATCACAGACAAACAAATGTTTCTATGGATCTTCCGACCCCACTCCTTAGAATTCAAGAATTATTAACATATCATATATTCCTGCCATTGTATTTTGTGTAGTACTTATCTTCAGGGATGTTGACTGACTCTAGTTCATTGCGCTACTTCCACTATTCTGACCGTTGTTATGAATTCCTCCACTAACTAGAATTTCTCTTGACAAAGTTTTAGTTTATGCTTAAGATATTGGCGATGCACATGGGGTAGTGGCTTCAAAAAAAATTGCAATATGAGATGGGATTCCTTATTATAATGGACTATACTGAGGATCCTTTTCTTTCTATTTCCTTTCTCGTTGCGGTAAGATTTGAAGTACTACACAGGGGTCTCTTTTCTCAACTAATTTGTGTTGTGCTTCTCTCTCAGCCACAACCTCCTTCTTACTATACCTAAAACTTTTCCCACAACACAATACTCCAATATCTCCATCTGATTCAGTGTCTTCCTCTCTCAGCATCCTTAGTCCAATTTTTCCTCACTCATCCTCTCCACTCTTAGACCATCCTCTAGTCATCCCCCATTTCACCTATGTGCGTGAAGGCACGCATAACAAGGTCATCCCCCAGTTCCCACAACACAATACTCCAATATCTCCATCTGATTCAGTGTCTTCCTCTCGCAACATCCTCAGTCCAATTTTTTCTCACTTATCCTCTCCACTCTCATACCATCCTCTGGTCATCCCCCAGTTCCCCTATGTGCGTGAACTTGCACATAACAATTAGATTCCATATTCATAACATTCTTGTCACACAACAACATATTTATTCAAGTAGACAATGTGCTCAAATATATTCCACGCGGACCCTTGAAAAATTCCCTCTCTATGACATTATAAGACTGGGTACAATCTACTGCAAACTCTATAATGTAACCTCTCAGTACACTATTCAACCAAAAATCAACTATGCGAGAAAATTTATTACTTACTGTATTCAATTGTCTGATAAATTCAGGGGTCTAGTTTCTTGGGGCTTTAGCTCGATATCTTCCAACATTCTCTACTAGCCTTTCTAACCATTTAGTCAATTTTTTTGAAAATTCACCAAAAACGATTTCATGAAGATCTTTGAACACATACCTATGCAACCAATGTTTGTCGTTGAGTCATGGGTTCCTATTTTGTTCTCTGAAAATTTCCTATTGCTTCCTCTCTATCCATTTTGTGATCTCTTCCTTATTCGGCCTCTAAAACATTCCCCTCAATTACATATCTTGGTCCTGAGAATAGAACCATTTGTTGGTGCAAGTGGGCATACCCAAGGTTAATCATATATACACTAATAAAACCCTTAGACACCATCCCTTTCGGAATCACCTACAGAGAAAGTGAAGTCTCGCCTGAGGCATCTAGAGGCACTACAGGAACCAAGGTTCTACAGTGATAAGGGGAAGTGAGGCATTCAACATGTCTTTACTAACCATCTACTCATGTGTGACGTTTCCATTCATTAACAATTACTTATCACGTGAAATACCTTGTGTGTGACATTACTTTACTTAACATACATTCATTCACTAGTTACTTCAATGCATGAAATTATTACATCATGAATAACACATTCATCGTACTTAAGCATTTATCATCATTGAATAGTAACAGTAAACATCATAGCATGCAAATACAACACATCATGACACAAGGGTTTAATGTGGTTCACCCCACTTGGGCTATGTCAACAACAACCTGCTTCTTATATTATTCATTTATTATATTATTACACCTGCACACTACACTTACAAAATATGCAACAATAATATTACCCAAAACCACCTAGTCATTCTACTGCAGTACGAGCCTACTCCCAGAAACCTCAATCATAACATCTGAACACTTAACCAAAAATTCAAATCATTCACAATGCACCATAACTTCTCATTATTCAAACCCCTATCTACCTCGAGCCTTTAAATATTTATACATCAAAATAGGTATAAGCCCATTACAAAATGTCCCAAAACCCAATGGTCTATAACTGTCTTCCTCCTTTTATGTGCTTCTCCATCGTGCTTCCTCCTATCACATGGTTTGACTCCTTAAATTCCTCTCCCATCACGTGCTCTGGTCCATATTCTAACTTCCTTTTCTTCTTTGACTTATTCTATCGCAAATCCTGAAACTTAACCAAACTTCCTATCCAACACCTACCTTTGAGGGGGAAACCTAAATTTGAGGAGAGCTTCAAATACAATGGAATTCATATGGCAACTAATTACATAGATTATGTTATTAAAAAAAAACCTAACCACCTATTGGACCTCTATTAATAAGGCCTCAACCATTAACAAGTGAACCTTCTTTAATGAGTCCAAATTACATTTATTGATTTCACACTCTACTATATTGCAAGGATTTTTAAGAGAGATGGCCCCAATACATTAAGTAACAACCTCTTTTTATAACTAGGGGATTTAGGTTGTACCCTAACATGCCCCCCCACCCTACAAAGAAGGAATATCCTCATGGTTGGAGATGAGGAAATTAATGAATAATCTATATTGGTTCCCATTTAGAATCTTTGAGCTATGTATCCTCCCATTAGATCAAGACTTCATAAATAGTGCACTAAAAAAAACATGTTTTTCATTTTTCCAAAATAGCCTTGGGACACAAGCAAATGTAACCCTCCTCATTCAGTTCAAGAAGGATGTTTTGAAATATATAATTGGACCCTCGAGACCACTTTATTCAAGTGGGGCACATGAAAGAATGTGGGGAGATTAGAATCGTGGGTACAACCAATTTCTAAGCCATCGGGCCTATACATTTGAGTATATTATAGGGTCTGTAACACTTAGGTGCTAAAATTTAGTGTCTATTCTCCTTAAGTGATGTCAAATTATAATCCTAGAGACATAGGAACACCTGATCCACTTACTCAAAGTGGTGTTTGGAGCAGTGTTAATCAACCTATTGCTTCATGTAATTCTAGGCCAACACCAAATTATCCATGAGGGTATGAAGAATGTCAACTTTGAATGTGATGGTTTGGTCCACCTCCTGAAATTTAGAGAAGCCTCATAAGTAGGAGATCACTTGTGAGAGTTTTTTTCCATAGACTGCCTCATAGGGCCTCATTTTAGTAGCACCATGATAAGTGGTATTGTTTCAACATTTAGTCAATGGTAATCACTAGACCCAGTGGGATTCCTAATCCAAGGAAAAGCATAGTAAATAATATTACAAACACTTGTTGACTACCTTAATTTGGCCATCTATTTAGGGGTAATACACTATGCTAAGATTTGATTAAGTACCTTGAAGCCAAAAAAAATATTATGATAAATTACTCATGAAGGTGAGGTCACAATCAATCACAATTGATTTAGGCATGCCATGGAGTTTCAAAATGTTGTCCATGAATACTCGGGCTACTATGCAAGCCTTGAATGGGTGTTCTAAGTAAAAAAAGTAAGCATATTTAGAAAGGTTAACAATAACTAACATGATCATTGATTTATTGTCTAATTTCAATAAACACGTTGTGAAATCAATAAATATGTTAGTCCACATGATGGCTGGAATGGGTAAAGGTTTTAATGCTACTAGAGGATTTACAGTTTCACCTTTGTGCCATTGGAAAATTTCACATTTATCCATAAAGGTGTATATGTTTGTCTACATACCTTTCCAAAATAGTGAATGCTTAATCCATTCATATTTTTTATGAAACCCAGAATGACATTTGCCAAATTATATTTTTCATGGGAAAAGAGTTGTATGATGAGATATGACATGAGTTTTTTTATCACATATAGTTGTCAAGGGAATCGGGTCATCCAACTTTATGGTATGCACAGGAAGCGTCCAAATGCAACATTCAAAAGTAGTCCATTTCGGATTCAAAATACTAGCAGGAAAACATATTCAATTTTTAGTTGTAAGATCTGAATGAGATAAATATCAGCAATATTAAGACACGACCATCAGATCTCGTCGGAGAGAAATCAACGGTGGGGAGGCATTGTGGGGATAGAGATACAAATTAAATTTTTTGCAAGTTGTGATCCCACAATCGCTTAGGATCGTTGATCTTGCCAAATCAACAGATCAATGGTGCATATAGATCCCACTATGAACGAGCATCTTCGCATTGCGGGGATCAGAAGGGAAATTAAAGTATCTGCTAGTTGTGAGCCCAAAATCGCTCGTGGTTGTTGATTTTTGCAGCAGTATCCCCTGAAGTCCTGAAGTTAACAAGAGGCGACCACGTCAACCAGGAATAATTTTCTTCAGGAGATTTCCAGCCAAGTGGCCCTAACTCCCGAAGTGAATCTCGGTTGTCCAAATCAAGAGGCCATGCGTCACCATATCTCTCACTTCGGGATTTTTGCATTTAAAATAATTGCATGAGAAAGAAAGAGAAAAAGGCCCGAAGCCTGAACTCCCAAAGTGAATCTCGATCGTCCAAATCAAGAGGCCACATGTCACCATATCTCACACTTCGGGAATTCGACACTCCAAAGGATTGTGAGAGCTATGCATTGAAAAGGCCTGAAGCCTAAACTCCTGAAGTAATTATGAACCATTGATCTTTGCAGCAAGAAATAGGGTCCATCCAAGAGCAGCACGTGGCAGCAAAATCAAGGTTTCCCAGATTGCAGATTGACGACCATGCTTCATTGCGGGGATAAAACATGCTCAAACAATAAAATTCTTGAGTGATCCCGCAATCGAAACCATGGTATAGAAAAAGTGCTACATGGTGGGAGGTGATGAATTTCGGGCTCAAAATCGGTGTGGATCCAAACCACCTTTGACGGTACCGCAATCGCGTGCCTATATAACACCAAATCCGATAGTAGCAAGCAGTCACCCCCTAGGCATTAAGTTGTGCTCCGATCCCACGGAGGATTTAGTTAATGGAAAGGGACTAGTAGATGAAAAGTCAACTCAGTCCATAAATAGAAGATGTCGAAGCTATGGCCGAGGAGACATAGTTGTCAACTCGAGGTACCACGATGGACAATTTCTTCTTGCAGACCCATATTGATCTGAGCTTGCATCTAATTGGAAGAAACACACACAGTCTGACAAAAGGATGCATAGACTGAGATGGCCAGATTACACTCCTGGTAGTTGTGGATTGGTCTAATACAAATAGATCAGTTTAGTTTTTTTTTAAAAGGAGGTGTTTTCGGAGGATCGAGAGACGAGAGAGTTTTAGGAGCAGGGCTCTGTATTTTTTAGTTGTAAGCATGAAGGCTTGGATTGTAAATATTGTGTTATTGAATATTCCTTTGAGACATTTTTATCAAACCATCTTCTTAGTTTACATGCTTTTCTGTTTTTGTTGTCTGGATGTAATCTCTCTGATCTATGGATTCCTGAGGTGGTAGAGGATCTGCTGTCATCTTTCCCATATTTCATGGTTCATCGCTCAAATATTTTTTTTTTTTTTCTTTTCTGGATGTAATCTCTCTGATTTATGGATTCCTAAGGTGATGGATGATTTTTTGTCATCATGTTGTTGGCCCTCAACCAAGTTTTGAGGAAACCTTGGTCATATTTGGACCACTTTTTGGACTTTGACACATTGTTCAAGGAAGGAGCACCCAGGCAGAGTTGAGACCGCAGATCTCACTGATTTTGTGGGCTATGTGGACCCAGTAAGGGGTTCTTTAGGGTTTTTGTAATGGGTTATGGGATGTCATCCCATGGGGTTTACCCATGATTAGGCCTTATTGTAAGGGATTGTAAAAGTATAAATAAGTAAGAATGTATGGTAGAAGTAGAGAATCTTTTGGAGCTAAGTGCAAGTAGTTGAGTCTCTTTGTGCAACAAAATGTATATGCGTTAAGGCTTTGTGCTTGATAAATAATTGGATTTGTGCCTTGACCTAGTTTTGAATGGAGGATTTGGTGCTCAGTGTGTAGATATTTTGTCTAGTGTGAAGCTTGACTCTGTGGCTTAGTGCACGAGATTGAATGAATGTATGATTCAAAAGAATAATAAAGAAGGTGAAGCAGTTGGTGGACGTAGCCCCACACTGAGGTGGACCACGTATATCTTGTGTCTTTTGTTTTATTTGTGTTGTGTTGTTTATGTTATGAATTTGCTCAGTCCTTTGATTATTATGTAGGATAGATAGATATGTTATTTCTTAAGGGCTCTGTTTGTGTTAAGGTTAAATGAATGTTAGATATACTCAGTGCTAAGTGCTCAGGATATAGAATCATTTATGGTTACTACGCTAGATCTATATTTGGGTATGTTCTGTTATGTAAATAAATATAATGAAATAATGCATATCACATTCTAATTGTTAATAAAATACTCTGCAAAGCATTGTTATCACAGATATGTGTCCCAGCTTGGTTACAAACACCTGTTTCCTATAACCCCCCTGCATCTACCTTGGGTGAGACCTCGCATGCTTCACAGGTGTTGCCAAAAGGGTCGGTAGTCGGGGTTTTGTTGGTGCATTGTTAATAAGTGAACCCTGGGTCTTCTCCTGTGCCAACAAATGGTTTTGTTGCTGGGACCTAAAACCATGATTGTTGGGAACTGAAGTAAAGAAAAGAGAAGCTCGGTGCCTAGATATGTTGTTGAAGTGCACAGTACTCTACTTGAATTGCGAAGCTTTGTGCTAAGAAAGAAATCTGATATAAAGTAAAGAGGTAATATCTTAAAAGAGGTAAATATTTGTTCTTTGACAAAAATAAGATAAGTGAATTTTTTTGTTTCGAAAGCATGAACTTAAATATGTTTAATAGATTATGTCCTAGTCTGAAGGCTAGGGAGGAGTTGCAAGAAAGAATTGATCTGAGTAAAATTAATATAAATGAAGAAATATATGTTATTCCTATACATAGAAAGAGGTTTTGGACTAATAAGTGGATGCAGGAACCTAGAATTTGTTTTTGCAGATTAAAGGTCCAGCACTATGATCCTAGTGCTCAGTACAAAAGAGGTTGGGGAACATTTAAAAGAAAAAGAGGCTTGACATTGTGTTATAACTGCAGAAGATCGGGACATCTTGCTAAGGAATGCCCTGGTACACGTCTGATTTGTATTTTTTGTAAGATTGTTGGTCACGAGGTTGAGGATTGTCCAAGGATGATTGCTAAAGTTGAATGAATGAACATGAGACAAGAAGACTATGAAGAAAGTAAAGAGACTAAGAGAATGTTAGAAATTCATAAAGAAAAAAGGCTAGAGGAAGTTCAGACTACATTAGTACAGTTGAAATAAATGATGGATGTTCACAAAGATGTCAATTTACGAGAGATCATGAAAGTAAAACAACGCATAAGTGAAAGAATAGAAGACTTCGACATAGACTGTATCTTGGATGAGGAAACACAAGTAAATATTATGATAGAAGACACTTGGGAAATTTTGGGAAAGCCTACTGTGGTACCTTCACTGGGAAGGATAGGCTTGTTTAAGGGTAACATGATAACTTTATCTGGAAGAGTAACTAATGTACCTATTACTGTTCATGGAACATCGACTGAAGAGGAACTTGAAGTCATTAAGTTTATTGGGGACAACACCCCTTTCCTACTTTTCCTAGGTAAGACTTGGATTGAGAAGGATCATATCAAAAGGAAAGCAGAGGAAGAAGCCACAGAAAATAAAAATAAAGAAATAAGGGATTTCATAGCTAGAAAAGTAGACTGACTAATAGAAGAACAAGAGGATAAGTCGAAGCAATAGAACAAAGTAACAATGTAGGAGGAACAAAAAGAAAAATAATTAGCTATCAAGTTTGAAAGAATGAAAACAGATTTGAAGGACCTATCTATGCAAGAAAGAAGAATACCCACCGAGGAAGTATTAAGAGAAGGGATATTAACTTTAGACCCTTTAAGGGCACATAAACAGTGTGAAGTCACTGCGTTAGGGGAAGATAAGAATAAGAATGGAAAGAGGATTCCAGAAACATTTAGAGAGACTTAGATCACAGGAAAGAAGGCAAGGAAGCTCAATAAAAAAAAAATTGAGTTGGAAAAGATATAAGAAGCTACAAAGATCAGATGGAAGACTTTGCAGACTGGAACCTTGCAGGAGGCAAGTTCACGGGATTTGAACCTCGCCAGAACAACAAGATCGCACAGAATGGGACTTTTTCCCGGTGAAGATATATGACCGTTGGAGGCACCCCAACCGTTAAAATGATCCTCTAGAATGGTTAGAAAACAAATTTATGGGCCAATGGACCACTTTTGGATGTTGAGACCGTGCCTTAACGGACACATTTTCATTGATGGAAGCATTCCTAGCCATTGGAAGAATCCGTTACGATGCCTCGCTTATTTAACTTGTTGGTCACTGCGTCGGGACCATTTTTTTCTACCCGTGATTGACTGATATAAACAAAGAATTGTCTAAGTGTCTAGCTGTGTTATCTAAAACTAGACCTCACCGCCCATTCGTCTACCCCACCTATCCTTTCATCTACCCCGACCTGTCTATTTCAAAGTGATAATATTGGGTGAACTTAGTGAATTAGAGAAGTCTATCGACGAATTCCTCAAGAAGATAATGACCAACATACCTTTATCTGAAGGTATCTAGGCATTGTCTAATAGGGGACTGCAAGCTTCCCCTTTGACTGGACGTTGCTCTGGTCGTGTTAACCCCGTGACTAAGCAGCAAAGTAAGCATTGCAGTGATTTGTATAATGCGAAGTAGATACTATTGATCCTACCTAAGTATATCCCACCTTTGGTTGGCACATTTAACCATAATATCATCCCCCGAGATTATGAGTACACTGTGTTCACTGCATACATTCCAAAAGGAATACGCGTAGTTGGGAGTCAGCTAGGATAGATCCCATTATTGAAGAACAACGACTTCAACTTGGGTGACCGAAAGAACTACGCCAGGTTGGTGCCCCATCGTTATCTCACAAAGACAACTGGAAAGAACCCTAACCTTGTCTCACAACCATGGATTAAGGAGTTGGCGCAGTCCACCGTGATGAATGTAATGAACATCCCCCATTTTAGCCTCCACCAAGAGGTTAACTCTTGCGTTAAACTCATCTTGTCATGCTATCATGGCAGATACTTGTGGCTTGATAGAATGATTACTATGGATCCAACGTTGATCCACTAGATTATAGGCTTGAGTGTGAAGGACCCTGACCCTCAGCAATTTTATCCAAGGAAGGCTTCGAACCGTTCCTTGGCACAACACATCAAGGAAGCTTATGGAGAAGTAGAGAAATGAAAGCAAGGTTACAAGGTAGCCTCTATATAGGATGGCGCAGTGTGCCTCTCTTTCCAACTCATAGTTGTCAAGTTCATAAGGAAGAACTGCCCCACATAGGTCACCAGGTTCATGGTGGACCTTGCAGGAAAATGTGTGGAGGGCATGCAGATGAACTGGGCGAACTACCTCATCAAAGAGATGGAGAAGGATTCTCGTGAAGCCTAGGATTTGGGATATGAATTCCACTACTGTTGGCTGATCATTTTGATCGCATTCGTTGCCTAGGAAATTCCTAAAGGAGCCACCTTCCTAGAGATCGAACCCTCGGAGTCATTGACCGCACGGTATTCAACCTTGTGGTACACCAACAAAACGACAAAGCAATGGAAGTCCAATGCCATGTTTCATGCATACTATCAAAAATTAAAGATTTCCATTGAATCATTTCCACGCATGACACCACGCACCTTTCACCAGTACTGACCAATAGAAAAGTTCCACACAGATCTGTATTTCATCTACATCACTGCGCACAGAGACAAGAACCAAGAATAATTACAGTAGTACTACAAGTTGACAGACGAAGACATGGAAAAAATTACAAAGGAGTGGCTGGAGGAATTTCTTGTACCTGTCTTTGATGCAAAACTCTCCGACACTGACACCATAGGAAGCCCCATAGTCACTCGAGTTGAGCATGTCGGACAGTCCAGTGGGATGAAGAAGAATAAAAAGCAGGAGGAAGTCCAGGATATAGAGACTGATGAAGAGTACAACGCTTCTGAAGATAACGAGTTTGGCTCACTTGAAGGAGGATGAGAAGATGAAGCAGAAGGATAGGGAGGAGGGGACGAAGTAGAAGAGAAAGGAAGAGGTGAAGCTACACCGCTTGAAGACCCCCCTACTGGAATAGTCACACTGCAGAAGAGGAATATTTCTCTGAAGAAACCTTTAGCAAGGAAGAAGATGCATGCTAATAATCCCCAGTTAGAGGCCACGCTCATAGAGGACGATATCAGTTTGGTCCGTGAAGCTATGGAGGACACTTCCAAGGAAATCTTGTGGAGATATGGAAGGATCGAGCAGGAACTGAAGGAAGTACACCTAGTTGTTCGTTTGGCCCACATAGGACCCACTACGCCTTCCTCGTCACAGACTGTAGAATTGGGGGATGAACCATCCCAATTGAGAAGACTGGCAGATGCAACAGAAGCTCGACTTCAGAGAGTCTAGGAAGAGAATGAGAAGGCTATAGAATCCTTGAAGCAGGATAAACAGGAAGTCCTAACGTAATTAAGAGAAACACAGGACAAGGTAGCAGCCCAGGAAAGTGAGAAAGTTGAGCTTTAGGTGAACTTCAGGAGGAAAAGGCCCAGCTACAAAGAGAAAAGGAGAATTTTCTCACAGAATGGGCCATAGTCAAAGAAGTAGTGGGTAAATCATGTCACTCTATGTCAGGCTTGGAACAGGAGGAGCAAGAGTTGTTCGAGGCTCAAGTAGTGAAGCTCGTTGAGACCCTCTAGCAGCTTCAAACTAGGATAAAAGAAATGGAGACCCAAGCAGTACTGATCACCCCATAGGAAGTGTGTGAACAAAGGGAGGAGACCTCTAAGAACACACTAATAAGGATAAGAACCCTCACTTCACAATGAAAACAACTGAGTAATAGAATCACATAGACATATGAATGCCTCGTCGAGGATTCAGAGCTAAGAAAGTTGGAAGTGCAGTTACAGGAGGCATAACAGAAGGAATTTTCAATGCAAGCTCAGATGAAACTGCTCACCATAGTTGAAATAATGAAGAGATCCCAGGAGCAACGCATAGTACAAAAACATATCACTTCCCTCAAGGGTAGAGTAATGGAATTCATGTAGAAGCTGTAACCTGTGTAGGATGAATCCTACAAGGTGTTCGAAGAAATTGATGGACAAGGCTCACAATTGGACCAAGTGGTTGCAAAAGTAGAACAATACCTAGAAGGGCATGTTATAGAGAAAACGATCTAGTAGCTCACTAAGCAAGAGGCTCAGGCGAAGAAGAAAGTCGAGGCAGCCTGAGTTAAGATCGAGGCCTTTGAAGCAGCATTTCTTAGACTTGAGTGACTCAGGATGAGTTACAGGTGAGTCTTGGGGGCCTGTTGGCCCTCGACCAAGTTTTGAGGAAACCTTGGTCAGAGTTGGACCACGTTTTGGACTTTGACACATTGGTCGAGGAAGGAGCACCCAAGCGGAGCTAAGATCGTGGATCTCACTAATTTTACAGGCTATGTGGACCTAGTAAGGTGTTCTTTAGGGTTTTTGTAATGGGTTATGGAATTTCATCCCATGGGGTTTACCCATGATTAGGCCTTATTGTAAGGGATTGTAAAATTATAAATAAGTAAGAATGTATAATAGAAGTAGATAATTTTTCAGAGCTAAGTGCAAGGAGTTGAGTCACTTTGTGCAACATAATGTATATGTGTTAAGTCTTTGTGCTTGATAGAGAATTGGCTCTGTGCCTTGACCTAGTTTTGGAAGGAGGATCTGGTGCTCAGTGCATAAATATTTTGTCTAGTATGAAGCATTACTCTGTGGCTTAGTGCACAGGAGTGAATGAATGTAAGATTCAAAATAATAATAAATAAGGCGAAGCGGTTGATGGAAGTATCCCCACACTGGGGTGAACCACATATATCGTGTGTCTTTGGTTTGCTTTGTGTTGTGTTGTTTATGTTATGAATCTACTTAGTTCTTTGATTATTATGTAGGATAGACAGACCTGTTATTGTTTAAGTTCTTTGCTTGTGTTAAGTTTAAATGAATGTTATATCTACTCAATGCTAAGTGCTCAGGATATAGAATCATTTATGGTTACTGCACTAGATCTATATTTGACTATGTTCTATAATGTAAATAAAGATAATGAACTAATGCATACCACCTTCTAAGTGTTAATAGAATACTCTACGAAGTATTTCTATCACATATCTGTGTCCCATATTGGTTACAGACACCTACGTCCTGTAACCCCCCCGTTTCTACCTCAGGTGAGACCTCTCCTTCTTTGCAGGTGTTGCTAAAAAGGCTGGTAGTCAGGGTTTTGTTGGTGTGATATTAAGCGTTGAACACTGGGTCTACCCCTATGCCAACACATGCCCATCTTTCACGGTTCATCAAATATTTTATATTTTTCTTCTTTTTTGGATGTAGCATCTCTCTAATCTATTGATTCTTGAGGTAGTAGAGGATCTAGTGTCATCTTTCCCTTCTTTCATGGTTCATCACTCAAACATTTTCTATATTCTTTCTCCTCGTCACCACATAAATCCTTTGTCTGATTGGAAATTCAAATGTATTCATTATTCACGATACCTATGACTCCATATCCCAACTGTCCCAACTGATCTACAATTACTTTTGTTATCTTTTTCTCCCCTTGCAGTCTTATTGATCCACCTACTCGAACCATTTTAATCCATTTAGCTTTTCTTGATGGGTACTGAGATTATCCTCTTGCATTCAGAGGGTGACTCTCAGTGCTAACATTAATGGCGTCATTGTTGAGGATGGAAGTGAAGAAATATTCCCTGGGAGAACGACAATGAAAATATCCAGTTTTAGATGGTGAACTGAAGCTGGACACATTATTTTGACTGCTCATCTTTCACCATGGAGACTCCATTGTTCAGAAATCTATTAGCGACTCCACTGGTTGGAAATGAAAAATATTTTATCTCAGAGGTATGTTTTCTACGATTTTTCAAAGATAATTGGTTTCCCTAATCCAGTTCCTAGTAGAGATGAATGGGAAAGTAGCCTTCCTAAATTTCAAGGAGAAGAGTGGGAGGAACCAACTGAACACTTGCTAAATTTTCATGATTTTATTCACCATATTCATATCATGCACGAAGATGTTCAAATAAATACTTTTAGGTATTCATTATAGGGGATTGTTCATGATTGGTGTAGATCTCTCCCATTTGCAAGTATCAACTCTTTGACAAACTTTCATGCAACTTTCAATTCCTTTTGCAAATAATAATTTCGAGCTAAACGTCTTTTTGAGGGATGTTGTAATGAGTTTTCTTTGCTCCATAAAGATTTTGCTAGTCAAGAAAGACCGATTTGTGATGAAGCATTTATTGTAGAAGAAAACATTTACCATGAAGATCATGGGGTGTTGAATGATATTCATTATGATAGAAATAACATAGAAACCTTTGGCATCATATCAAATGTATCTGTTGTTTTAAATATTCATGAATATCAACATCTCTCTTTTGAATATTCTTATGACGAAGAGAAAGCGTATTCTGCAGTAGATATTTCTCCTGAATGTGAAGCTGAGATAGATGATAAGCTAGTTAAAAGAACTAGGGAATATTTCTCTTTGTTTTTTCCTAGATTTTCATAATTGAAGGAAGATGTTGTTTTCTTATCTTATGGAGAAAATGTAGAGGATATTCATGCTAGAAAAAACAAGATCACGGATAAATAAAATAAAACAGATGCGGAAATAAAACACAGAAGATACACAATACAATAGAGACACAGATATACGTGGTTCACCCAGTGTGGGCTATGTCCACCAGAGAAATTTCCAGGTCCTTCCTTTATTATTATCCAACAAATGAAGGGATACAACCTACAACAAACCCGCTGTAACTTCCTCTTCATTTTCTCAAATTCTCCTATCTCAAAATACCTATACTCCTTAGCCACAATACATTTCCCTCATAAAAGAGGGTTTCCTTCTAGGGAAAAAAACCCTAACATGATTTCTATCGTTAGATCTAGGACCTTATAATGAACGATCTAGATTTACAATGAAATTACAATATACATTTACAAGGAAACTTTTCCTCTGCACTCCTCCACTTGGAAGAGTGTACATTATTCTTGGGTGTAAAGTATTCATGGGGTATAAACCCATCGGAAAACAAAGACATCAGAATATGGAATATAATCAGGCTCCGCAACCAACAATTCATGTCCTTGAAGCAGATGTTTTTGGTAGACCTACTTATGATGAAGAAGTTGTTTCGAATGTTGACCAAAAACAACCAATTTTTTATGAATATCCCAGTGAAGATGATGAAGAGAAGATATTTTTTATGGCTCCTTTGGAACCTTGTAGCATGGTTCTTGTGTTTGATAATTATGAACATGATATTTGGGTGGGCCATGAAGGAGAAAAGGAAGGGATAAATGTGCATCTCATCTCATGTCCAGCACTGGTAAATGAGAAAATATCATCTAGGATTAGCCAACCTACATCAATCCTTTACCCCCCTGTACATGCTAAGAAAACCAAACCACAAGTGAGCAATAATGAAGTAAAGGAGGTAATTTATTACCAGGTTAGCATGCCTTATTATAAATTTTGTGACCCTGTAGGGTTATATATAGAGTTGAGTTTTCCAAAATCACTGGAGCCTGCAAAATTATTCATCTTATTATCATTTGGGGGTATCGTCAGTGTTCCAAAACATGTTTTCATTATGCTGTCATACTTCCCTTACCTTTTATGGATCATTTGCAGTGAAAAGGAGAATTATGTTACCAAGTATTTTGGGTGGTTATGTAATGTCCCTTTCCAAATAGGAGCTCCAGAGAGGAGGCTTAATGGTCTAAACTGCCTCGTTAGACTATAGCCAAGGTTAAAGAGGGGTAAACAGGGTTACTAGAGGTCACTCCAGTCACAGGTGTTATATTCAGAAAGTGGCATTGAGCTAAAAAGGGTTAAAACTGTTTTTAACTCATTATGAGATAAAAATAGAAGTCAACAGTGAATTAGGGTTTCAACAGTGATTTAGGGTTTTGGAAGTCAACAGTGAATTAGGGTTTCAGCATGATTTAGGGTTTTGGAAGTCAATAGTGAATTAGGGTTTCAACATGATTTAAGGTTTTGGAAAGATATAAAGGAAGGGTCAGCGACCTAATTCATTATTATGCAGATTATGACTTGTCATTGAGGAGAAGAGGCGCATCTCAGGAGAGATATATAGTTCAGTGTATTCCAAGAAGAAGACACCAGTTGGCTGATTTCGGTGTTGAAAGACACACCCTAGTCACCGAGAAGATCATTCAGGTCTTCCATCATTCTTCATTGATTCCGTAGTGCTCCCATATTATGGGTATTATCTTAGTTTCTTATTTGTATTTTGGCTAAGATCCTTTTGTCTTTTGATCTAGCCAAGTGTTGTTATTTTATTCAGCCGCAGTTGCTTATTTATATTCCAGTTAAGATCCTTTGTATGTTGATCTAGTCGAGTATTGTCAATTATTCAGCCGCATTCAGCCATTTTGTAATCCACAAAGATATCATAATACAAACTTTGCAGTCCTTTGTTGCGTTTATTATTTGTATGATCATTTATATGCTGTAAACCTTCGATCCTACACACACATTAGCAACGTTTCCTAGACTAGCCAAGTCAGGAACATTAGACTGGTATTAGAGCCTTAGTCCTGCTAGCCTGTGACTAAAGAAAATGAGTGCAGCAGAAGACCCAGAGGGCCGTAAACACATAGGTGAAGAATATGTCACTTGCAACAGGCATCAGGAAAGAAGGCATAGGCTTGATTTTCTCCCTTTTCCTCCTAGATTAGAGGAAGAGGAAGAGGCAAACAGAGAAGCAGAAATAAGGGCAGAGCCTGACACTAAGCACGAGGCAGAGATCATACTAGGAGACATATATGAGCGACCAGAGGGAAATGGCAAGGCCCCTGTAGATCCAGAGGTAGCTTTCATGTAGGTTATCAACAGTATGTTAGCTAGTCAATGAACCATGTCTCAGTCCTTGGCACAAGTGGTTGATAGATTGGCTAGAGTGGGCACCCCAGATACACAAGTCCCACATGCAACACAAGGGAACTCGGGAGTAGGCAGTAGACCCCAGTCACCCTCTCGCACATACACCTCTGCGAGTAGGATTCCCAGACCCTTGTTTGCTAGTTTCCAGAGGGCACCCCCGCTAGAAACACTGCCACCAATAGCACAGAGGCCACCCACTCATGCCAATGACATTGCAGAGTATAGGAGGGAGTATGTAACATTGGATCGTGACTTCCATCAAGACATGACCTTAGTTGAGTATTGTGGACTTAGACTCAAGAAGCACCCCAGAGAGCCATAGAGGGGAGGACCACAATAGCAGCAGGGGCATAACCTCGATTTTATCCAAAAAGCTAGGAAACTCACCATATCTTCTTTCAACGGATCATCCAAATACACCGCCAAAGCTTGGGTACAGAAGCTAGACATGTATTACAAGCTCAACCAGATGACTGAGACAGAGGCCATCAGTTTCACGACCTTACACTTGGAGGGTGAGGCACATGAGTGGCGGTATCATGGACTGGTGACATTGGGTCACAGTCACATCACCTCCTATAGGGAGTTTACAGATAGGCTCATGGACAGGTTTGACAGGAAGGATCCCGAGATACACTTCAGGGATCTAGCCTAGTTGCGAAAAACTGGCACAGCAGAGGCATTCATCATAGAGTTTCAGCAGGTATCCATGGTAGTGGAAGATATATCAGAGCCCAGGCTGATCATGCTATTCACAGAAGGACTCACAAAGAATTTAAGAGGATGGGTTAAGGCATACAGGCCTCCCACTTTGCAGGATGCCATCCTTCACACTCGAGATCTGGCAGACTTAATGCCAAAGACTAAAACTTTTTCCAAACCATTTGTGCCCCAGAGGGATCAAAACAGGAAGCCATTTGAGAGAGAATGGAAGGGAAAGGAGAAGTTGGATGATGAGACTAGGCAAGAGCTTATGAGGAAGAAGATTTTCTTCAGTTGTAGAGATCCTTGGGTCCCAGGCCACAGGTGCATGGGCAAAGGAGAGATTCATTATATTGAGGTAGCACCAGACAGTGTGGATAGTGAGGAGGAGGAGTAGGACAGTGGATTCACTAGTTCATAGGAGGAGTCAGCACCAGCAGAGGAGAAGCCTCCTTGTAGACCACCGACACCGATAGGATCCCATCCTCCAATAGTCCCACAACTGCCAAAACAGGCTAACAAGAGGAAACCAGCAAAGGGAGGTGTCATAGCGACCCTTTCTGGTGTTCCCAGGTATGATAACCTCCCTATCAGAGGGATTATTCAAGGGTAATGGGAAATCACCCTAATATATGGTGGGGCCACCCACAACTTCATCGATGATTCACTAGTATCGAGACGGGCACTTCAGACAGAGGTGTTTGAGGGGTTTGATGTTGTGGTAGCAGATGGCCACACAGTGGAGTGTCTAGACAGAGTTCCAAACTTAGAGATGAAGTTAGGAAACTACATAGTGAAATACACATTTTATGTGGTTGACCTATCAGACACAGATGTGGTGTTAGGATTTCAATGGATGATTACCTTGGGAAAAATCACTACCAACTACCAAACCCTGGAAATGATATTCAGAGATCAGGATGGAAAGAAGGTTGTTCTAAGAGGTATGTCGACAGGAGCACCCAGAACAGTTTCAGCCAAGAGGATGGATATAATATTTAGACATGGGGAGGTAGCATATGCCATAGAATGCTTGATCACTACTCAGAAGGATTCAGAAGGTCGAAAAAAATACCATATAGAGATCAAGAATTTATTGGGACAACATTAGCAGTTTTTTTAGGCAATTTCACCAAGGAGATCACCTGACAGGGGGTTTGAGCACACCATTGAGTTGGAGGAGGGGG
>JASDQU010104898.1:37339-53100 GCA_032191745.1 Picea mariana | reverse complement strand
ACTAAGCCTTGAACAAGAAAACCATCAAGAACTAGTACCCTATCCTACACATTGACGAGTTGATGGATGAACTGCATGGGGTAGTTTTCTTCTCAAAAAATGATCTACACTCTGGATATCATTAGATCAGCATCTAAGAGTAGGACATAGAGAAGATGGCATTTCGATGTCATTTTGGACACTTCGAGTTCCTAGTTATGCCATTTAGGCTAACCAATGCACCCGCTACATTCCAGTCTTGCATGAACCATATATTTAGGGATCAGTTAAGGAAATCAGTCTTGGTTTTCTTCGATGACATCTTGATCTATAGCCGGTCATGGCAAGAGCATATGAGGTACCTGGATGAGGTATTGAGTATCATGGAGGCACAATAATTCTATGCCAAAGAGTCCAAGTGCGATTTTGGTATGACAAAGATGATTTAATTAAGCCACATTATCAGTGCACAGGGGGTACAAGTGCACCAAGAGAAGATCAGGGCCATTCTGGATTGGTCGACGCCTAAGAACGTGATATAATAGAGGAGCTTCTTCGGGTTGTGCAGCTATTACAGGTGGTTTGTCTGGGGTTTTTCTCAGCTTGGAGCACCGTTGACAGATCTTACCAAGCATGGGGCCTTCATATGGACCGAGAAATCACAGGAAGTGTTAGGGTCCTAACCCGCACATAGGTAGATTAATATATTCAGATGTAATAAAGGTCAATATTAATAAGGCATGTCAATAAAATAGAATAAGGCAGATGTAAGAAGACCTAATAGAAGCTTCCGCTTCTAGAAGGATCTTCCTCTAGATGCTTCTCTTGATAGACATTTTGTATAAATAAGGGTCAAGGGTATGAAAACCCTAGCTTGAATATTATTGTAACAGAGCATTGCTCGATTGGAGGTTGCCCCCTCGAAGAGGCCTGTGAACATTTCTTTCTGAATCAAAGTGCCATTTCTATTGCTGTTCTTATATCATTTCTGTGTTATTGTGGAGATTATGCTGGATATTTTACTATTATTCTGCCATTTCTAGTATTTTATTTATGTTCTGCATATTTTTATATCTGGTATCTTGCAAGTGGTATCAGAGCACTTTCCTTGGCAGAAATTGTGGGAATTTTTTTTTCAAGGTAGAGACGTATTCTGGTGTCTTTAAACCATAGAGATCTATCGTTACACACATAAACCTGTGGTTGAGGGATTCATACACGCAGGAAATACAAGTGGTTCTTAAGTGAACATTTGTTGGCCACCCTCGTAACCCCTGTTGGTACCCCTTCGAGTGGTAGCACATTAGACAACACTTGTGTACGGATCGACCCAGATTTCCTGAAGCCCTCTTTAGATAAACCTATCGACCGCTGGACTACTATAGTGTCACCGAGAACAGCACTCGAGAAGATACTCTCTAGTACCTGGGTAGTCGGGTAGTACGGCTAAGGGTACGATCTATCCTCCTTAGTTAGTGCCCTGAGATATTGGGTCAAGTACTACTGTTGGACCCCGCATGTATATCAGAGAGCTATAGCACATGGAAAACCCTTATCTGTAGAACCCTTGAATACCTAACACTTGGGGGACATAAACATAAACGAATTAAAAACAGACCATATCTATTGCCGTGCAACTATGTTCGGGTTTCCAAGTAAATACACATCTCTTTCTAGTTAAACATTTTGGTATTTCATAACTGCAGTATTCTTCAGACCAGAGTATAACTCCGCAGGTGTAAAAAAAAAAAAAAAAAAGTCTGGAATTTTTTTCACCATTATTTGAGACCTATTCCATTGGATTCATCTCTCCGCCCTTATCACTTTCATCCATATCATTTTTAGACAAAATTTTTGACCCCACTCACCCCTTTTCAGTTCACCCATCCTCATGGCCCATACCCATAGCCAAGACCTGGAAGCTCACTTCAACACCATGCAATCTGATTTCCTAGAATCCCAAAAATAAGTAAAACAACTCAGTGCTACTGTTGCCTCCATCGATTCGTCCATCAATGCTACCATAAATACAACCATGCAGTCCTCTATGGAGGAAGTAAAACAAGAACTTATCACCCAGCTTGAATCTGTCTTTGCCGCACTCTGCACCAAACTGAAGATCCCTATAAATGACCATTTCTCTGAAGCACATCCAAAGAATGAAGGCAAAACTTCCTCCCATTCCCATACCTTTCAGTCCCATCACTTTCAACGTGACATACGCCTTCCACGAGTGGACATGACCAAATTTGATGGCTTGGACCCCACTGGTTGGGTAACCCAAATGGAACATTATTTCTCTTTATATGGCATTACCGATGACGTGGCCAAACTCTGGTATGGTGTTCTCCATCTAGATCAAGAACGTTGGCAATGGTGGCAATGGAGAAAAACTTCCCGTCAAGGGTATATTGCTTGGACCCAATTTGTGACTGAGATTTATGAACACTTTGACATGGACACCAATGATTTGGGCCGTTTGACAAAGTTGAAGCAATCTAGAGTAGTAGAATACTTCATAGCTGCCTTTGAACGCAGGGCTTTTCGAACAGAGGGCATGACTGATGCTTTCTTTTGAGAGTATTTTATTAGTGGCCTCAAGGAGGAGATTTAGGCCCATGTCCTCATGGCTCGAACCTCGACTTGGGTGGAGGCTACTAAAAGAGCTAAAGAAGCACAATAGGTGGTATCATCTCAAAACCGCAAACCCTCCTTTATCCCTCACCCTAAACTCGTCACTCCCACTACTCCCTCCACCCCATTAAAAATCCAAAAATTGACTAGGGCTGAAATGGTTGAACGCTAACTCAAAGGCCTTTGTTATAATTATGATGACAAATATTTCTCAGGCCACAAGTGTATGGAACAAAGGCTTTTTATGGCCATCTCTGAGGACATTTCAGAAGAGGATGTTGAAACTCCCCTTGTGTCTGAGTCACCTAAAATCACTGACATAACCCCTCCCTCAGACCCTCCCAAAGTTGAACCCATCATTTCCCTCAATCCTCTCACTAGTTTTTCTGCTCCCCAAACCCTCAAGTTAATCGGTTACATCAAGCATCGGAAGGTCATCATTCTGGTTGATAGTGGAAGCACCCATAATTTTATTCATCGTCGTATTGCCCAAGAGACTCATTGCTACATCCATGCTGTCAATAATTTCCAAATCATGATTGCCAATGGTGGTTCCATGAAATGTGGAGGGCGTTGTGAAAATGTGTGTCTCCAAATCGGTGACTACCACCTAAAATCCCATATGTTTGCTATCGAGATGGGTGGTTGTGACATTGTGTTGGGTGCCAAATGGCTAAGAACTTTGGGTCCCATTCTCATGGATTTTAAGGCATTAACCATGCAATTCAACCAGGAAGACCACCAATATAAATTACAGGGCATCACTGCTGGTTCACTTGAGGTCATTAGTTCCCATCGCATGGAAAAGCTGCTCAAAAAAGGTCATTATGGTGTCATTTCCCAACTCCATGCCATTTAAGAAACAGAGACACCCCCGATGCCACATGACCTTCAAGCTCTCCTTTCTAAACATCAAATGGTATTTTCCACTCCCTAACGCATCCCTCCATCCCACGGTGTTCATGATCATTCCATTCCCCTTGTACCCGGAAGCCTTCCTCCCAATATCTGTCCATATTGCCACCCCTTCTCACAAAAAAATGAAATTGAGAAAATGGTCCAGGAACTCCTTAATGCAGGCATTATTCACCCTAGTACGAGCCCTTACTCTTCTTTTATAGTCATGGTCCTGAAGAAAGAAGGTTCTTGGAGAATGTGTCCTGACTTCCGTGCCCTCAACAAACTAACCATTAAAGACAAATTTCCCATTCCTGTCATTGATGACCTCCTTGATGAATTGAGCGACACCCAATTCTTTACTAAACTTGATCTTTGCTCGGGCTATCAGTAGATACGTATGAAAGAGGCAGACATTCCCAAGACGGCCTTTCGCACTCATGAGGGCCACCATGAGTTTTTGGTCATGCCCTTTGGCTTGTGTAATGCTCCCTCCACCTTCCAAATTCTCATGAATCATGTATTTCGTCCCTTTCTCCGTCACTTTGTCTTAGTTTTCTTTGATGATATCCTCATCTATAGAAAAACATGGACCGACCATCTTACTCATGTGGATCAAGTTCTCCATCTCCTCTCCCAGCACCAACTTTTCCTGAAACAGTCTAAATGTGCTTTTGGTGCCTCAGAAGTAAAATACTTGGGTCATCTGGTGGGCAAGGATGGTGTCAGGGTGGATCTGAAAAAGATTGAAGCTATGCAATATTGGCCGCACCCAAAGACTCTCAAAATCTTGCGTGGATTTCTGGGCTTAACGGGGTATTATCACAAGTTTGTTAATAACTATGGAAAGATTGCAGCACCTCTCACTGCTCTCCTAAAAAAGAACTCTTTCACTTGGACTCCAGCCACTGCTCAAGCTTTTCAAACCTTGAAGATGACCATGTGCACCACTCTGGTTCTGGCCCTTCTTGATTTCGCAAAGACCTTTGTGTTGGAATGTGATGCCTCAGGGAAAGGAATTGGCGCTATCCTTATGCAAGAGGGTCGACTTTTGGCCTTCACCAGCAAGCAACTGTCTAAAAGGAATCTGGGCAAACCCATTTATGAAAAGGAAATGTTGGCTATTCTGTATGTCGTTGAGCTGTGGCACCCTTATGTCTTGGTACAATGCTTCCAAATCAAGACCGACCATCAAAGCCTCAAGTACTTTCTGGAACAACGGATTTCCTCCTAGGAGCAACAAAAATGGGTGACTAATCTCTTTGGTTATGATTATGAGATCATTTACAAGAAGGGAGAAGACAATGTAGTGGCAGATGCACTGTCCTGAAAATATAAAGAAGAAGGATCCCTTTTTTCTCTTTCCTTCATTGTACCCGATTGGCTCCAAGCTATGAGACAGGAATGGCTTCAAGACCCCAAAAGTTCGCATCTGATCCAGCAATTGCAGAGCAAGGCTCCAGCTCCCCTAGGGTACTCTTGGCTACAGGATGAGCTTCGATACAAAGGCCTTTGTATTTAAGTAAACAATCAAAGATTAAATCCACGGTACTTTCTGAGCTTCATGCTACACCCACAGTGGGGCACTCAGGGTTCACCAAAACATATGATTGAGTCAAGCGCTCCTTTTTCTGGGATGGTACGAAATAGAACATCCGTAATTTTGTAGTTGAATGTGAGGTGTGTCAATGCAACAAGGGAGAAATAGTGAAATCTCTGGGCACACTACAACCGCTTCCAATTCCACCAGCTATTTGGAAGGATATCTCTATGGAATTTATTACCGGCTTACCCAACTCAGGGAATAAATCAGTCATAATGGTGGTTGTGGATCGCCTTTCCAAGTATTCTCATTTCTGTGCTCTTCAACACCCATTTACTACATCCACGGTGTCTCAACTTTTCAAGGACCAGGTATTCAAGCTTCATGGCATGCTGCACTCTATTGTTTCTGATCGTGACCCAACTTTCACAAGCAATTTTTGGCAAGAACTGTTTAAGCTCCAGGGTACCCAATTGCATCTCAGCACAACTTATCATCCCCAGACTGATGGTCAAACAGAAGTTGTCAACAAGTGTTTGGAAACATATCTGAGGTGTTTTTCTTCTGAAAAACAACATTAGTCGGTTCAATGGCTACCCCTAGTTGAATGGTGGTACAACACTTCCTACCATACAGCTACTCGCATGACTCCTTTTAAAGTCATATATGGACAGAATCCACCTTCAGTTCTCTCATACTTACTGAGTACCTCGAAGGTCCAGGCGGTTGACCAAACACTTACAGTTCGAGAGGATATTCTTTGTACCCTTAAAGAGAACTTGGTCATGGCACAAAATTGCATGAAGCAACAAGTAGATCAAGGTCGCTCTGAACATCAATTTGCAGAAGGGGATCATGTGTTTCTGCGACTACAACCATACAACCAAACTTCCCTCAAGGCCGAGCATTTTCAGAAGCTAGTGCCCAAATTTTATGGTCCTTATACGGTTCTCAAACGTGTGGGACAAGTCACATATCAGTTAGCTCTACCCAGTCAGTCGAAGCTACATCCGGTTTTCCATGTTTCATGCTTAAAGAAGGTGATTGGAACTCGGTGCCAAATTCAAACCAACCTTCCTAAGCTAGCTGAAGAAGGATCCATTTGGCTATAGCTAGAAGTAGTTTTGGACCAGTGTGAGCATCGCCTGCATCAGAAAACCATCAAGGAAGTGCTAGTCCAGTGGAAAGATACAAATCCAACAGATGCCACTTGGGAACCAGCTACCATTCTGCAACAGTTTCCTCATCTCAAGCCTCGAGGACAAGGCTATTTTTAAGGGGGAGGACATGTTAGGGTCCTAACCCGCACATAGGTAATTTAATATATTCGGATGTAATAAAGGTCAATATTAATAAGGCCTGTCAATAAAATAGAATAAGGCAGATGTAAGAAGACCTAATAGAAGCTTCCGCTTCTAGAAGGATCTTCCTCTAGATGCTTCTCTTGATAGACATTTTGTATAAATAAGGGTCGAGGGTATGAAAACCCTAGCTTGGATATTATTGTAACAGAGTGCTACTCGATTGGAGGTTTCCCCTTCAAAGAGGCATGTGAACATTGCTTTCTAAATCAAAGTGTTATTTCTATTGTTGTTCTTATATCATTTCTATTTTATTGTGGAGATTATGCTGGATATTTTACTGTTATTCTGCCATTTCTAGCATTTTATTTATTTTCTGCATATTTTTATATCTAGTATCTTGCAGGAATCCTTTGATCACATAAAGGAATTCATGGGCACTTGTCTAGTGTTGGCACTACCAAAATTCACCTTGCCATTTGTACTAGAGTGTGATGCATCCGGCGAAGGGATCGGTGCAGTTTTTATGCAGGGAGGACACCCCATTGTATTCAAGATATGGAAGCTTAGTCAACCTGAGAGGTTGTACTCCATTTATGACAAGGAAATGTTGGCAATCATGCATGCCTTGACCAAGTTCAGATAATATTTGGTGGGCAGCAAATTCGTGGTCAAGACCGATCACAACAATTTGAAGTATTTCCTTGAGCAGAAGGACCTCAGTGAGCGCCAAAAGAAATGGGTGATGAAGGTATAGGAATTTGACTTTGACATAGAGTATGTTAAGGGGAAGATAAAGATTGTGGTCGATGCACTATCGAGGAGGCCTACGACATGTTCTTTTATGGACATTTCAATAGATTGGAAATCCCACTTGTTAGTGGAATATTCCAAGAACAAGTTCGCTTGTGAGGTGATGGATGGGTAGATATAGATGACTGGTATAGGGTCATTGACGATGTCATATTTTACAAGGATAGAGTCTACTTGGTGCCAGATTCAAGGCTTAAGAAGAAGATCCTCACCGTAGTTCATGATTCACCTCTAGTAGGCCATCAGGGGTTCTTCAAAACCTACAGACAAATTAGAGAGAGGTTCTCATGGAAGGGCCTCAAACAAGACGTTATGAGACACACCAGTGAGTGTGTGAATTTCTAGTAGAACAAGTTAGAGCATGCTCTTCCAGGAGGGCTACTTCAGCCACTCCCCATTCCAGAGAAGAAATGGTAGAGTATATCTATGGACTTCATCACAGGTGTACCCAAGGTCCAGGGTAAGGACTGTATCTATGTAGTGGTCGACAGATTGACCAAGTTTTCTCACTCCTATGGCATACCGACAGAGTACAACGTAGTTCAGGTAGCTAATATTTTCTTCAGGGAGGTCTTCAGACTTCTTGCGTTGCCGAAGAACAGCGTCAGTGACAGGGACAGTTGGTTCATAGGGAGATTTTGGAGAGAGTTGTTTCAGTTGGTGGGGACAGAGTTGACACCTAGCACTAGCTATCACCCTCAGACAGAAGGGTAGACCGTCATTGTCAACAAGTGGGTTGAAGGGTATTTGAGGAACTATGTAGGAGGACAGCAAAGAACATGGGTAAATTGGTTACATTTAGGAGAACATTGCTACAACACCACCTTGCACATGTCCATTGGTATGACACCCTTCCGAGCATTGTACGGATATGATGCTCCCACTTTGGTAGAATTAGTCCTCGAGAAGAGAAGAACTCCCAATGCCAAGGATTGGATCCTAGAGAGTCAGGATATTCTCAAGTTTTTGAAAGAGAACCTATTGACAGTGCAAAACTGACAGAAGATAAGTGCGGACAGGCACAGGATAGAGCGCAGCTTTGAGGTTGGAGGTTTGGTTTTCTTGAAACTCCAACCCTATAGACAGTCATCTCTGAAGAAGAGTGGGGCTGAGAAGCTCAAGCCCATATTTTATGGTCCTTACAGGATCATGCAGTGAGTAGGAGAGGTTGCTTACAAGCTAGAGCTTCCAGAGGGGAGCAAGATTCATAACGTGTTCCACGTCTCTTGCCTCAAAAAGGCAGTGGGACAATTCATTAGCACATCAGAGGAGCTTCCCACATTGGATGAGGAAGGATAGTTGGAGTTAGTTCCGGAAAAGTTTTTGGAGTTCTGGGAGCAGAAAATGAGGAGCAGGGTCATCAGAGAGTGTTTGATCAGATGGAGAGGGCTTCCAGTAGATGACGCGACTTGAGAGAGTGAGTAGGTGTTGCAAGACCCTGGACTAGTATTGCTTGAGGACAAGCAATTTTGGGAAGGGAGGACTGTAATTTCCCTTTCCAAATAGGAGCTTCAGAGAGGAGGCTTAATGGTCTAAACTGCCCCGTTAGACTATAGCCAAGGCCAAAGAGGGGTAAACAGGGTTACTAGAGGTCACTCCAGTCACAGGTGTTATATTCGGAAAGTGACATTGAGCTAAAAAGGGTTAAAATTTATTTTAAGTCATTATGAGCTAAAAATAGAAGTCAACAGTGAATTAGGGTTTCAGCAGTGATTTAGGATTTTGGAAGTCAACAGTGAATTAGGGTTTCAGCATGATTTAAGGTTTTGGAAGTCAATAGTGAATTAGGGTTTCAGCATGATTTATGGTTTTGGAAAGCTATAAAGGAAGGGTCAGCGACCTAATTCATTATTATGTAGATTATGACTTGTCATTGAGGAGAGGAGGCACATCTCAGGAGAGATAGTTTAGTGTATTCCAAGAGGAAGACACCAGTTGGCTGATTTCGATGTTGAAACACACACCCTAGTTACTAGGAAGATCATCCAGGTCTTCCATCATTCTTCATTGATTCCGCAGTGCTCCCATATTCCAGGTATTATCTTTTAGTTTATTATTTGTATTCCAACTAAGATCCTTTTGTCTTTTGATCTAGCCGAGTGTTGTTATTTTATTCATCCACAGTTGCTTATTTATATTCTAGCTAAGATCCTTTGTATGTTGATCTACTTGAGTATTGTTAGTTATTCAGCTGCATTTGGCCATTTTGTAATCCACAGAGATATCATAATACAAACTTTGCAGTCCTTTGTCATGTTTATTATTTGTATGATCATTTATATGTTGTAAACCTTTGATCCTACACACACATTAGCAGCGTTTCCTAGACTAGCCAAGTCAGGAACATTACAGTGGTATCAGAGCTTTAGTCCTACCAACCCATGACTAAAGACAATGAGTGCAACAGAAGACCCAGAGGGTTGTGAACACGTAGGTGATGAATATGTCACTTACAAAAGGCATTAGGAAAGAAGGCATAGGCCTGATTTTCCCCCTTTTCCTCCTAGATCAGAGGAAGAGGAAGAGGCACACAGAGAAGCAGAGATAAGGGTAGAGCATGACATTGAGCGCGAGGCAGAGAGGATACTAGGAGATAGACATGAGCAACTAGAGGGCAATGGAAAGGCCCCCATAGATCTAGAGGCATCTTCCATGCAGGTTATCAATGGTATGTTAGCTAGTCAATGGACCATGTCTCAGTCCTTGGCACAGGTGGTTGATAGATTATCTAGAGTGGGCACCTCAGATACACAAGTCCCACATGCAGCACAGGGGAAATCAAGAGCAGGCACTAGAACCCAGTCACCCTCTCGCACATACACCTCTGTGAGTAGGATTCCCAGACCCTTGTTTCCTAGTTTCTAGAGGGCACCCTCGGTAGTAGCACCGCCACCAATAGCACAGAGGCCACCCACTCATGCTGACGACATTGCAAAGTATAGGAGTGAGTATGAAACATTGGGTCGTGACTTCCATCAGGACATGACCTTAGTCGAGTACTGTGGACTTAGACTCAGGAACCACCCCAGAGAGCCATAGAGGGGAGGACCACAACAACAGTAGGGGCATAACCTCGATTTCATCCAAAAATTTTGGAAACTCGCCATCCCTTCTTTCGACGGATTGTCCAAATACACCACCAGAGATTGGGTACAGAAGCTATACACATATTACAAGCTCAACCAGATGAGAGAGACAAAGGCCATTAGTTTCATGACCTTACACTTGGAGGGTGAGGAACACAAGTGGTGGTATCATGGACTGGTGACATTGGGTCACCGTTGCATCACCTCCTATAGGGAGTTTACAGATAGGCTCATGGATAGGTTTGACAAGAAGGATCCCAAGATACACTTCATGGATCTATCCTAGTTGCAACAAACTGACACATCAGAGGCACTCATCACAGAGTTTCAGTGGGTAGCCATGGTAGTGACAGATATATCAGAGCCCAGACTAATCATGCTATTCACAAAAGGACTCACAGAGCCTTTGAGAGGATGGGTGAAGGAATACATGCCTCCCACTTTGCAAGATGCCATCCTTCACACTTGAGATTTGGCAGACTCAATGCCAGAGACTAAGACTTTCTCCAAACCATTTGTTCCTCAGAGGGATCAAGACAGAAAGCCATTCGAGAGAGAATGGAAGGGCAAGGAGAAGTTGGATGATGAGAATAGGCAAGAGCTTATGAGGAAGAAGCTTTGCTTCAGCTACAGAGATCCTTGGGTCCCAGACCACAGGTGCATGGGAAAAGAAGAGATTCATTATATTGAGGTAGTAGAAGATAGCATGGATAGTGAGGAGGAGGAGCAGGACAATGGCTCCTCTAGTTCAGAGGAGAAGTTAGCACCAGTAGAGGAGCAACCTCCCTGTAGACCACCGACACCAGCAGGAGCCCATCCTCCAGTAGTCCCACAACCGCCAGAATAGTCTAATAGGAGGAAAGAAACAAAGGGAGTTGTCATAGAGACCCTTTCTAGTGTTCCTAGGTATGATACCCTCTGTATCAGAGGGATTATTCAAGGGAAATGGGAAATCTCCCTGATAGATGGTGGGGCCACCCACAACTTCATCGATGCTTCACTAGTATCGAGATGAGCACTTTAGACAGAGGAGTTTGAGGGGTTTGATGTTGCGGTAGCAGATGGCCACACAGTGGAGTGTCTAGATAGAGTTCCAAACTTAGAGATGAAGTTAGGCAACTACACAGTGAGAGACACATTTTATGTGGTTGACCTATGGGACATAGATGTGGTGTTAGGAATTCAGTGGATGATTACCTTGGGAAAAATCACTACCAACTACCAAACCTTGGAAATGGGATTCAGAGATCAGGATGGGAAGAAGCTTGTTCTAAGAGGTATGTCAACAGGAGCACCCAGGATAGTTTCAGCCAAGAGGATGTAGAGAATATTTAGACATGGGGAGGTAGCATATGTTGCAAAATGCTTGATCACTACTCAGAAGGATTCAGAAGGTCGACAACAATACCATACAGAGATCAAGAATTTATTGGGACGACATCAATAGGTCTTTGAGGCAATTCCACTAGGGAGACCACCAGACAGGGGGTTTAAGCACACCATTTAGTTGGAGGAGGAGGCCAAACCTATGATCACCCCCACCTATCATCATCCTAGGAGGTTCAAGGATGAGATAGAGAAGGCAATCAAGGAATTTCTGGTGATGGGACACATCAGACCGAGTAGCAGCCCATTTGCTTCTTCAATTGTCTTAGTTCTGAAGAAGGATGGCACCATGAGGATGTGCATTGATTACCAAGCCTTGAACAAGAAAACCATCAAGAACTGATACCCTATCCCACACATTGACAAGTTGATGGATGAACTGCATGGGGCAATTTTTATCTCAAAAATTGATCTACGCTCTGGATATCATCAGATCAACATCCGAGAGCAGGACATAGAGAAGATGACATTTCGATGTCATTTTGGACACTTCGAGTTCTTGGTTATGCCATTTGGGCTAACCAATGCACCCACTACATTCCAGTCTTGCATGAACCATATATTCGGGGATCAATTAAGTAAATTTGTCTTTGTTTTCTTTGATGACATCTTGATCTATAGTCGGTCATGGCAAGAGTATATGAGGCACCTCAATGAGGTATTGAGCATCATGGAGGCACAGTCTTTATATGCCAAAGAGTCCAAGTGTGAGTTCGGTATGATAGAGCTTCTTTACTTAGGCCACATCATCAGTGCATAGGGGGTACAGGTGCACCAAGAGAATATCACGGCCATTCTGGATTGGCCAACACCCAAGAACATGACAGAATTGAGGAGATTCTTCAGGCTGTGCAGCTATTATAGGTGGTTCGTCTGGGGTTTTTCTCAGCTTGGAGCACCACTAATAGATCTTACCAAGCATGGGACCTTCATATGGACTGAGAAATCACAGGAATCCTTTGATCACATGAAGGAAGTCATGGGCACTTGTCCAGTGTTGGCACTACGAGACTTCACCTTTCCATTTGTACTAGAGTGTGATGCATACGGTGAAGGGATCGGTGCAGTTTTGGTGCAGGGAGGAAAACCCATTGTATTCGAGAGCCAGAAGCTTAGTCAACCTGAGAGGTTGTACTCCATTTATGACAAGGAAATGTTGGCAATCATGCATGCCTTGACCAAGTTTAGACAATATTTGGTGGGCAGCAAATTCGTGGTCAAGACCGATCACAATAGTTTGAAGTATTTCCTTGAGCAGAAGGACCTCAGTGAGTGCTAACAGAAATGGGTGACGAAGGTACATGCATTTGACTTTGACATAGAGTATTTCAAGGGGAAGAAGAACATTGTGGCCGATGCACTATCGAGGAGACCTGCGGCATGTTCTTTGATGGAGATTTCAACAGATTGGAAATCCCACTTGTTAGTGGAATATTCCAAGAACAAGTTTGCTTGTGAGGTGATGTATGGGAAGATACAGGATGATCAGTATAGGGTCATTGATGATGTCATATTTTACAAAGATAGAGTCTACTTGGTGCTAGATTCAGGGCTTAAGAAGAATATCCTCATCGCAGTTCATGATTCACCTCTAGCAGGCCATCAGGGGTTCTTCAAAACCTACAGACAAATTAGAGAGAGGTTCTCATGGAAGGGCCTCAAATAAGACGTTATGAGACACGTTAGTGATTTTGTGACTTGCTAGTAGAACAAGTCAGAGAATGCTCTTTCAACATGGCTACTTCAGCCACTCCCCATTCCCAAGTAGAAATGGGAGACTATATCTATGGACTTCATCAGAGGTCTACCCAAGGTCCAGGGTAAGGACTGTATCTATGTAGTGGTTGACAGATTGACCAAGTTTTCTCACTTATATGCCATATTGACATAATACATTACAATTTAGGTAGACGATCTTTTCTTCAAGGAGGTCTGCAGACTTCATGGGTTGTCGAAGAACATCGTCAGTGACAGGGACAATTGGTTCATAGGGACATTTTGGAGAGAATTGTTTCAGTTGGTGGCAACAAAGTTGACACCTAGCACAACTATCACCCTCAAACAGATGGGAAAACTGAGATTATCAATAAGTGGGTTGAAGGGTATTTGAGGAACTATGTAGGAGGACAACAGAGAACATGGGTAAAGTGGTTACATTTAGGAGAACATTGCTACAACATCACCTTCCACATGTCCATTGGTATGACACCCTTTCGAGCACTGTACAAATATAATACTCCCACTTTGGTAGACTTGGTATTCGTGGAGAGAAGAGCTCCCAAGGCCAAGGATTGGATCATAGAGAGTTAGGATATTCTCAAGTTGTTGAAAGAGAACTTGCATATGGTGCAAAACCGATAGAAGATAAGTGTGGACAGGCATGGGATAGAGTGCAACTTTGAGGTTGGAGATTTGGTTTTCTTGAGACTCCAACCCTACAGATAGTCATATCTGAAGAAGAGTGTGGCTGAGAAGATCAAGCCCATATTTTATGGTCCTTACAGGATCATGCGTTGAGTAGGCAAAGTTGCTTACAAGCTAGAGCTTCTAGAGGGGAGCAATATTCATAACGTGTTCCACGTGTCTTGCCTCAAAAAGGCAGTGGGACAATGCATTAGCACATCAAAGGAGCTTCCCCTGTTGGATGAGGAGGGATAGTTGGAGTTAGTTTCGGAGGAGTTTTTGGAGTTTCAGGAGTAGAAACTGAGGAGCAGGGTCATCAGAGAGTGTTTGATCAGATGGAGAGGGCTTTCAGTAGAGGATGCGACTTGGGAGAGCGAGTAGATGTTGCAGCACCCTAGACTAGTATTGCTTGAAGACAAGCAATTTCGGGAAGGGAGGACTGTAATGTCCCTTTCCAAATAGGAGCTCCAAAGAGGAGGCTTAATGGTCTAAACTACCCTATTAGACTATAGCCAGGGCCAAAGACGGGTAAACATGGTTACTAGAGGTCACTCAAATCACAGGTGTTATATTCGGAAAGTGACATTGAGCTAAAAAGGGTTAAAAGTGATTTTAATTCATTATGAGCTAAAAATAGAAGTCAATAGTGAATTAGGGTTTCAACAGTGATTTAGGGTTTTGGAAGTCAACAATGAATTAGGGTTTCAGCATGATTTATGGTTTTTGAAGTCAATAGTGAATTAGGGTTTCAACATGATTTATGGTTTTTGAAGTCAATAGTGAATTAGGGTTTCAGCATGATTTATGGTTTTGGAAAGCTATAAAGGAAGGGTCAACGACCTAATTCATTATTATGCAGATTATGACTTGTCATTGAGGAGAAGAGGGGCATCTCAGAAGAGATAGTTCAGTGTATTCCAGTAGGAAGACACTAGCTGGCTGATTTCAGTGTTGAAAGACACACCCTAGTCACCGGGAAGATCATCCAGGTCTTCCATCATTCTTCATTGATTCCGCAGTGCTCCCATATTCTGGGTATTATATTTTAGTTGCTTATTTGTATTCCGGCTAAGATCCTTTTGTCTTTTGATCTAGCCGAGTGTTGTTATTTTATTTAGCCACAGTTGCTTATTTATATTTCGGCTAAGATCCTTTGTATGTTGATCTAGTCGAGTATTGTCAGTTATTTAGCCGCATTCAGCCATTTTGTAATCCACAGAGATATCATAATACAAACTTTTTAGTCCTTTGTCACGTTTGTTATCACTGAAATTTCGTCTGCACATGGCGACAAGAACTCCGCATCATCAAAACAGCAATGAAGTCATTCATGGAACTGAATTAGTTCCACAGCATTCCAAAAGGGTCAAAAACCATACAAAGTAACCAAAAATTGAAAGGCACTTTACAACAGTTTGAGGCGCGCGCACATGCACGGGACAAAAGTGTGTTATCAGCGCATGCGTGCCCGACGCGCGACTGTCAACACAAGAACCCGCGCATCTGCTAATACGGCACATTAATTGAATAGGTCAGCCTCTCAACCACCTACGAACCGGCTCCCAAGTTGATTTGACTTTCAAATCAGAGTCGGATCTGCAAAATCGACGAGTTAATGACCTAAGTGAACCCTAAACGGGTCCCTGTTCACACTTGAAGAAGGTTACGTGACCGCCTGAAGAAATGCTATAAAAGGCCGTGAGGATACACTGTTTTGGC
>JASDQU010104898.1:0-37239 GCA_032191745.1 Picea mariana | reverse complement strand
TAAACATAAAACCATATGGCATCATATGTTATTTTCCACGCTATGGGCTTATCGAACGACAGTCAAGACCGCTACGGGTTTCACGCCATTTCATTTATTCCATGGGGTTGAGGCAACTCTTCCCATCGAGTGCGAAATTCCCACCCTTTGCACCGTAATTGAGCTTTTACCTGACACTGCTCCAATGGAGCAGCGCTTGCTGAACTTGGAGCCACTAGATGAAGATCGTCGATCTTCATTACAGAACAATGAGGCAGCTAAAAAATGATCCAAAGCCACCTTTGATCGCCATGTAAACCTTCGTTCCTTCTGAGAAGGCGACCTCGTTCTAGCCTATGATATCGCTCATGATACCTTTGGCCACGGCAAATTCGAATCACTTTGGCATGGCCCTTACATCATCCAACATTGCCTCACCAAAGGCGCATACATCCTGGCCTCCCCAGAAGGCCTCTCACTCAAGGAACCCGTCAATGGGTTGTACCTCAAGAAATTTTATGCTTAGAAGTAGTCATGCTACTTTAGGTTACTTTTTCTTGTTTAGTGTTTTTAATATTTTTTCCCTACCCTCTCGTCTAAACTATCCTTTGTTCTATTGACAGATGACTCCTACACCAGCTTACCACATTGGTTACGTCGACGGCGCCAGCCGTTGGACACAAAATCTCGCTTCGGCTGCTTGGACTCTCTACACCCCATCACATGAAATGCTACATTCAAGCAGCATATGTTTGGGACCAGCAACCAACAACCAAGCCAAATATACTGCTTTCATTGGCCTCCTGGCCGACGCCCAGCATCATCATATTCGTCACCTTAGCGTCTTCCTCGACTCACAACTAGTTGTTCTCCAACTCAACAATGAGTACCGTGTACGCGATCCATGCCTCTTTCACAAATACCTGCAGGTTAGATTATTATCTCGACATTTTGATTCCATTACATTTACACATATTCCAAGAGAATTGAATCAAGCAACAGATGAAATAGCTAACACGGTGTTAGATTGGCATATATCACATCAAACTACACATCCATAAACATCTCATACATCCTGTCACAGCATATAGGAAAAATAGACATCATCATCATCAAAACAAAAACACATGTAAAACACATTTGGATCTCAAAATCATGTATACTCATCGATATATATGGGCCCCTCAGGCCATCCGAATGTTTACATAAAAAAAATATCTATCAGCCCGCAAGCCAGTGCCACATCACGGTACAAAAATCGTCTCACCAGCCTATCAAAACTGTGTAAAAAAATACATGGGGCAATCAGGGTGCCTCTAATGCACCCCCAGCTTCCCCTCCCTCAGGAGGGGGTGGTGGCCCACCCCCACCCGCCCCAGGCGGTGGTGGTGGAACATCTGCTGGACCCCCCTGCTCAGGCAGCAGGCGTCCGCTAGTCATAGCAGCGAGCATAGCTGCTCGTCGCATGATAGACTGCCATGATGGCGGCAACCCGATGCACTGCTCCAGGAACTCCTCGTCCTGGATACGGATCCACATGCCCTCAGGCACGTCCCGAAACATCGTCTCAAAACGATGGCGTATATCATCCAACTCTCCTCCGGCTGTCGCCGGAGGAGCATGCGACGACCCCGCACCAGGGTCATCAAAACGACACCTCTGCGCCAGTCTCCCAGGCTATGTTGCTGCCCCCGCAGCCTCATCTTGTGGTCACCTCTCTCCATGTGGAGGTCACCCCTCTCGCTGCACAGGCGGCCTGTACAACTCCACCTCGCGCCCGCGAGGTGCCAAATCTGCACATGCACCAAACAAGCAACAACCGATYGTATCAGTGTCTGTACATCATAAATATAACCTGGTATATCAAAATCATAGCATAAATCAAAACATGCAAATACACAGCATACCTCGGTGGTCGAATACCTCCCCAGGAGGCAATACCATGTCCGGGTCCCCTCGGAAATCCACCACAGCATAGGGAAACTGTAGCATAACCTGTGGCATCTGCCGCCATATCTGCGCCGCCTCCACAGTGAAGTAGTGCCCACCTTCTCCACCACCATGGTGAATCAAAATCTGTGCCCACCGCCTCAGGCGCGGCTCCTGCATCCTAGGTGCCTCTAGCAGAACTCGCGGGCGCAGCATCGGCACCCTCTCCAAGAAAAAGGCTACCAGGATAGAGCCAAATGCAAAATCCCCGGTGCCTGTCGACCGACATCGATCCAGCTGCGCGATCATGCGCGTGTGAAGGGTCAAACCCCAGGCGAACCGCTCACGGTCCACCACTACCCTCTCGAACAAAATCAACTCACCACCACTAATGCGGTGGGGTGCTCGGGACCCATACACCCGAACTATCATCGCAACTATGCAACGATGTAGCAGAACATCTATCCCACTGATGCACACCGATGTCCCGGTCATATAGTGCTCGCCTGAGAAAAATTGTTTGGCGACAGTCTATAGATCAATGTCTCTCGGCAACACAGGATATGCTGGCAATGGTGTTCCCCGGAAGGGGAGCCCAGTCAGGAAGTATATGTCCTCCACCGCAGTGAAGGCGATCTTCTCTCCTCACACAAGGAAGCAGTGCTGAGTAGGACTCCACATCTCAATCAGAAATTGGAGTAAATACTCCTGTGCCCATAACAACGAGTACTCAAAGAACTTTAGCAACCCACTGGTTGCTAAAGCTGCTCCAATCGCCACTCTAACCGCCGACGGTGCATTGGTCACAGCCTCTCGCAGCGGCTCCCAGTCCCGCTCGCGCCACCGCACCTCCATGGTCACTGATCACCGCCTGCACACAACCCAGAGTCCTATATTAGATTAGGCACTCATCCAAAACATCAAAGTAAGCTAATTTTTCACCCTGAAACCTTGCCTCAAAGGCGCGGTTTTACCACCCATAGGCGCTCACACATGCGCACCTGTTCACGATACAGGCGTGCATTTGTGCGCGCCTGTTTTTCCCATAGGCGTGCTCTAGGGCACGCCTGTCATACCCACAGGCACGCTCGTAAGCGTGCCTGTTCACCCCACAGGCATGCACTCATGCGCGACTGTCTACCCCACAGGCACGTCTCTAGGGCGCGCCATAACTCTCTACACACGCGCATTAATGCGCGCTTATTCAGTGTACAGGCGCGCACTCATGCACGCCTTCCACTGAGTCGCCCGCGCACTAGGGCCCACCCCCTATCAAAAAACCCCCCAAAACCCTCGTACGACCCCCCGTACCTACCCTACCCAAAAATTGGAAACCTATAGCTATGCAGGACGATCAGACCACTAACCTGGAACTCACACGTCGTCGATCGGGTACCTCGTGCTCCCTGAATCACTCAATCTCCTCTGAATCTGCTCGAAAACTCACTGTAGCAGCAGGTACAAATGAGGTGGCAATGTGGGCCCTACAGCTATATATAGGCCTTTTTGCCAAACTTCCACTCAACATTCTGGGAGACTATGGTGTCCATTTGACAAACCGTGTTCAGCTACAGGATCAGCATCTCACCGCCTACGTCACGGCTATCCTTGGGCCACTTTTCGTCCTAGGCCCCCGAGGCGCCTTTTTTCCATATCATGGTCAGGTACACACGCGCATAGTCACATTTGTCAAATACAAGCTCATATATTTGATACTCTTCAGATATTGTTCACTTTGGGTATTTGGTTGTTATGTGTGCAGGTACTTGCTCATCGATCATCAACATCTTCCCTTCAAGTATATATTCAGCACTGGCATGTAGTCTATCCCACTGTATTGCATTTACATTTCCAAACACACCCTCTGATATTAGCCTTTAGGATCCTCATTCCTGGCTCTACAGTACCCAAAACCTCCATTTACATCTGCAGTACTGCAACCCGGTAGCATTCTCACCCACATGAGTTGTCCCATTCAAAGCACCCTTTTGCACTTTTGACACTCATGCTGTTCTTCATTACCCTTTAGGGATGGGAGTCCCGGTAGTCTTACATTATGTTGCGAATCAACCACATTCTTCTTCTCCTCATTTTTCTAGCTTCCCATATGGACTCCAAAATCATCACTTTATGGTTATGTTCTTTTTTACCTACACCCCCGCAGGATCATGAACCCACCATTTCATCCATCATCAGTTTGCCCATCTGCGAACCTATCTTCATTTCACCGACCTCATACAGAAACTCGCCAATGGGGCCCCCACCCTTCATCAGTTTTTCATGACAATTCTGCCCTCCTTGGGGCACACATTTCACACTGGGGCACCCGTTTCTGTATTTGTACATTTTTCCCCAAATTATTTATTATTTATTGTACAAACACCTTTACCTTCAATCATTACATTCTTTGTCGTCACCATTGGCGACTTGCTTTCTTTTGGCCACACGCAACCCATGTCACCCTTGGATTGGAGCAGTACTTATCATTTACCCTTGACGGCATCGTCCATATCTTCAGAGTACCCCACAGGTCAGTTACCTCTACCCTCTGAATTTGTTCACCTTGTCCCGCCTCTGGCACAACTTAGCCCCGGTCTTGTCGTCCCCCTGACACTCGACCTTGTTACACGGTTGCGACCACTGTTTCTCTCATATATCCTCCAACCAAGGGCAGTCTTGAGTCATCCCACTTCTTGAATACGTCCCTGTACCTCTACCACTTCCTCACCTCAGTAGATTCCATGGAGCACCTTTTTTACTTCTGGGAGTCATGTCCCCCTTTTGTCGACATCAGCACACTTTTACACAAGGGCGACAGTATCTTGATTCTCATTCTCTATTCAATGAGAGATCTCGGACGGCACAGGGTGAAACAATATTGCTCCCTGCTGTCGTTGACCCCCATAACATTCGACGCCAACACTTTCTCATGTTATGGTGGGTCTTACTTTGCGACTATTGCAGTTCTTTTTGTCATTTGCCAAAGACCTCTGAACTTGGTAGGGCCATCAATGCCCACATCATCATCGCTGCTTATTACAGTGATCATTGCCTATTATTCAGAGTATGTTTCGTTGCAGAATTGTCTTCTGCCTTTATCATTTACCGCCCCCGAGGGCGCTACAGTTGTCTACACCAACACTTCCATCATCTTTTTTCAGAGTTACATCACACGAGCATGGGGCATGCCCGCCTCGTTTGTACACAGTTGTAAATTTTTCTGCACGTCTCTCAGAAGGTCGAGATACCGGTTTCTTTTTCCTCCAACGGATCACTCCGAATGGTCCCACTATTGCTTTCCCTTACAACAACATCCTCAGTAGAAGAAACATTGATGGATTTCGGCTATACGTATGCTCCTAACCTCATCCATCAGGGGGCATCTGTTATCACTGAAATTTCGTCTGCACATGGCGACAAGAACTTCGCATCATCAAAATAGCAATGAAGTCATTCATGGCACTGAATTAGTTCCACAACATTCTAGAAGGGTCAAAAACCATACAAAGTAACCAAAAATTAAAAGGCGCTTTACAACATTTTGAGGCGCGCGCGCATGCACGGGACAAAAGTGTGTTATCAGTGCATGCGCGCCCGACGCACGACTGTCAACACAAGAACCTGCACATCTGCTAATATGGTGCATTAATTGAATAGGTTGGCCTCTCAACCGCCTACGGACCGGCTCCCAAGTTGATTTGACTTTCAAATCAGAGCCGGATCTGCAAAATCGACGAGTTAATGACCTAAGTGAACCCTAAATGGGTCCCTGTTCACACTTGAAGAAGGTTACATGACCACCTGAAGAAATGCTATAAAAGGCTGTGAGGATACACTGTTTTGGCAAGGAATTCTAAGCACCATTGTGTTGTTCAGATGGTTCAGAGCTCATCCTTTGACAACAACCCATCAGCTACATCACCCAGAGTTCTTTCACTACCGTGCACAGTTCATCTCATTTGTAAGGAAAGCATTGTGTGAGGGCCCCTAAGAGCCTTCCGTTGGAGGGAGAAGGAGCCTTTGGTCTCTTCCTTCAGCATGCTCTGGTTTCATTAATACACCAGCCTGAAACCATTGATGACCCCTGTGTCTTGTGTTTTATGTTCTTTGTTTATTTTTGCAGTGTTATTTGTTTTCAGTTGATAGTTAGATTGTAGTTTGTTTTATTCCTGTTAACCATATGCTCGATAATTGTTCTACCCTGCTAACCCAACAGGGTATGCAAGCGCTCTGTATTTGCTCACCTAGTGACCATTTGAATGCGAACAACGTTTATTATTTGTATGCTCATTTATATGTTGTAAACCTTTGATCCTACACACACATTAGTAGCGTTTCCTAGACTAGCCAAGTCAGGAACATTACAGGCTATGGTGGAAGTTTTCTTTCAACTAGCACATTGTAAACAATCAATTAGTCTAGGATTGCACATAAAAGATCCTTCTGGAGAACATCTGTTTGTTTTATTTTAGTAGAATAGTGTACATATCAACCTGATGTCTTCAGCAAAATGTATTTGAGCTTGAATCCATATCCCAACAGATAAGGCCACTGGAACTTCTTGTTCTTGGCAGCTAACAGGGAGCGTTCCATCCCCTATGGAGCCAAATGTTATCACATATAGTTTTCAAGGGCAGTAGGTCGTCCAAGTCCATGGTATGCATAAGAAGCATCCAAACTCAGCATTCAAAAGAATTCCATTTCGGGTTCAAAATACTGGCAGGTGAACAAATTCAATTTTCAGTCGTTAGATCTGAGCGAGAGATAGATCAGCAAGATTAAGACACGACCATTAGACCTGGTTAGAGAGAAATCAATGGTGGGGAGGAATTGAGGGGATCGGGATACAAATTAAAGTTTCTACAAGTTGTGAGCCCATAATCACTCAGGATCATTGATCTTGCTAGATCAATAGATCAACGATGCATATCGATCCCGCTATGAATGATATCGATCCCGCTATGAACGAGCATCTTTGCATTGTGGGGATCGGAAGGGAAATTAAATTATCTACTAGTTGTGATCCCACAATCGCTCGTGGCCGTTGATTTTTGCAGCAGTATCAACTGAAGTCCCGAAGTTAACGAGAGGTTTCCATGTCAACCAGGAGAAAGTTTCTTTGTTAGATTTCAAGCCAAGCGGCCCAAACTCCCGAAGTGAATATCGTCTGTCCAAATCAAGAGGCCACGCATCACCAGATATCTCACTTTGGGAATTCAACACTTTGGAGAATTGCATGAGAAAGCAAGAGAAAAAGACCTAAAGCCCATACTCCCAAAGTGAATCTTGACCATCCAAATCAAGAGGCCACGCGTCACCAGATCTCACACTTTGGGAATTTGACACTCCATAGGATTGTAAAAGTTGTGCATTGAAAAGGATTGAAGCCCGAACTCCCAAAGTAATTGTGAACCGTTGATATTTGCAGCAGGAAACAAGTTCCATCCAAGAGTGGTGCGTGGCAGCAAAAGAAAGGTTTCCCAGATCATAGATCATGACCATATAGACAACCACGCTTTATTGTGGGGATGAAACATGCTCGAATGATAAAAATCTTGAGCAGTATCGCAATCGAAACCATGGTATAGCGAAAGTGGTACATGACGAGAGGTGTTGAATTGCGGGCTCAAAAGTGGTGTGGATCCAAACCTCCTTTGACAGACCTGCAATCATGTTCTTATATAACTCCAAATATGATAGGAGCATGCAGCCACCCCCTAGGCATTAATCCACACTTTGATCCCAAGGAGGATTTAGTTAATGGAAAGGGAATGGTAGCTGAAACCTCAACTCATTCCATAAATAAAAGATCTAGAAGCTATGGCCAAGGAGATAGATTTTTCATCCCAAGGTACCACAATGGACGGCTTCTTCTTGTAGACCCATATTGATCTGAGCTTATGTCTGATAGGAGGAAACACACACAATCTGATAGAAGGATGCACAGACGAAATATTTGAATGAGATGGCCAGATTACACTCTTGGAAGTTATGGATTGATCTGATAAAATAGATTAGTTTAGTTTTTGTAAAGAGGAGGTGTTTACAGAGGATGGAGAGCTAAGAGAGTTTTAGGAGTAGGGTTCTGTATTTTTTAGTTGTAATCCCGAGGGATTGGATTGTAAATATTATGTTATTGAAGATTCCTTTGAGCTGTTTTTATGAGGCTGTATTCTTAGTTTACATGCTTTTTTTTTTTCTTGTCTTGATGTAATCTCTCTGATCTATGGATTCCTGAGGCGGTAGAGGATATTTTGTCATCTTGCCCATCTTTCATGTTTCATCGCTCATATATTTTCTGTTTTTTTACTTGTCTGGATGTAATCTCTCTGATTTATGTTTTCCTGAGGCGGTGGATGATCTATTGTCATCATTCCCATCTTTCATGGTTCATCCGATATTTTATGTTTTTCTTCTTGTCTGGATGTAGCATCTCTCTGATCTATGGATTCCTGAGGCAGTAGAGGATCTGCTATGATCTTTCCCATCTTTCATGGTTCACCACTCATACATTTTATGTCTTCTTTCTCCTCATCACCACATAAATCCTTTGTCTGACAGGCAGTTTAAATGCCTTCATTATTCATGATATCTATGACTCCATATCCCAACGGTCCCAACTGATCTGCAATTACTTATGTTATATTTCCCTCTCCCTACAGTCTAACTGATCCACCTACGTAAACCATTTTAATTGATTTACCTTTTTTTGATGGTTACTAGGCTTATCATATTGCAGTCGAAGGGTGAATCAAAGTTCTAAAATTAATGGCATCGTTGCCAGGGACAGAAGTGAAGACATTGTCCCTGGGAGAACGACAACGAAAAAATCGAGTTTTAGATGGTGAACTGAAGCTAGACAGATTATTTTGACTACTCATCTTTCACCATGGTGACTCCATTGTTTAGAAATATGTTGGTGACTCCATTGGTTTGAAATGGACAAGATTTTAGCTCAGAGGTATGATTTCTGTGATTTTTCAAAGATAGTCGGATTCCCTAATACAGTTCCTAGTAGAGATGAATGGGAAACTAGCCTTCCTAAATTTCAAGGAGATGAGTGGGAGGAACCAGCTAAATAATTGCTAGATTTTCATGATTTTATTCATCAGCTTCGTATCGTGCACGAATATGTTCAGATAAATATTTTCAGTATTAATTAGAGTGGATTTCTCGTGATTGGTGTAGATCTCTTCCAGTTTCAAGTATCATCTCTTTGAAAAACTGTCATGCATCTTTCAATTCCTTTTGTAAATAATATTTTCTAGTTGAACATCTTTTTGAGGGATGTTGTAATGAGTTTTCTTTGCTCCATAAAGATTTTGCTAGTCATGAAATCCTGATTTGTGATGAATCATTTATTGTAGAAGAAAAAATTTACCATGAAGATCATGGGATGTTGAATGATATTCATTATGATAGAAATAAAATAGAAACGTCTGGAATGATATCAGATGTATCTGTTGTTTTAAATATTCATGAAGATCAACATCTCTCTTTTGAATATTCTTATGACGAAGAGAAAGTGTACTCTATAGTAGATATTTATCTTGAATAGGAAGCTGAGATAGATAATACGCTAGTTAAAAGAACTAGGGAATATTTCTCTCTATTTTTTCCTATCTTTTCAGAATTGAAGGCAGATGTTGTTTGATGCTCTTATGGAGAAAATGTAGAGGATATTCTTTTCCTTGAAGCATATTATTTTGGAAGCCCTGTTTATGATGAAGAAGTTGTTTCAAATGCTGACCAAAAACAACCAATTTTTTATGAATATCCCAGTGAAGATGATGAAGAGCAGAGATTTTTCATGGCTCCTTTGGAACCTTGTAGCATGGTTCCTATGTATGATAATTATGAACATGATCTTTGGGTGGGCCATGAAGGAGAAAAGGAAGGGATAAATGTGAAACTCATCTCATGTCCAACACTGGTAAATGAGAAAATATCACCTGGGATTATCCAACCTACATCAATACTTTACCCACCTGTACATGTTGAGAACATCAAACCATAGGTGAGAAATAATGAAGTAAAGGAGGTAATTTCTTACCAAGTTAGCATGCCTTATTATAAATTTTATGATCTTGTAGGGTTATATATGGAGTTGATTTTTCCAAAAGCATTGGAGCCTAAAAAATAATTCCTCTTATCATCATTTGTGGGTATGATCAGTGTTCCAAGACATGTTTTCATTCTGTTGTCATACTTCCCTTACCTTTTTTGGATCATTTGTAGTGAAAAAAAGAATTATTTTACCAAGAATTATGAGTGGCTATGGTGGAAGTTTGATTTCTCCTAGCACATTGTAAACAATCAGTTAGTCTAGGAGTGTACATAAATAAGATCCTTTTGGAGTACATGTGTTTTTTTTCTTTTAGTAGAATAGTGTACATATTAGCTTGTTGTCTTCACTAAAATGTATTTGAGCTCAACTCCACAGCGCGATAGATAAGGTGACTGGAACTTCTTGTTCTTGGAAGCTCACAGGGAGCATGCCATCCCCTGTGGAGCCAAATTTTATCACATATAGTTGTTAAGGGAAGCATATCGTCCAAGTCTGTGGTATGCAAAGGAAGCGTCCTAACGCAACATTCAAAAGCAGACCATTTCGGGTTCTAAATACTAGCAGGTGAACAGATTCAATTTTCAGTTGTAAGATGTGAGCGAGATAAAGATTGGCAATACTAAGACACAACCATTAGATCTCGTCAGAGAGAAATCAATGGTGGGGAGGGATTGCGGGGATCGATATACAAATTAATTTTTCCACAAGTTACGAGCCTGTAATTGCTCAGGATCATTGATCTTTCTAGATCAATAGATCAATGGTGCATATCGATCCCGCTATGAACGAGTATCTTCATATTGTGGGGATCATAAGGGAAATTAAAGTATCTTCTATTTGTGAGCCCGAAATCTCTCGTGGTCGTTGATTTTTGTAGCAGTATCACCTGAAGTCACAAAGTATCAAAGTTATCGAGAGCTTACCATGTCAACCAAGAGAAAGTTGCTTCGAGAGATTTCCAGCCAAGTAGCCCAAACTCCGAAATGAATCTCAGTCATCCAAATCAAGAGGCCACGATTGACCAGATATCTTACTTTGGGAATTTGGTACTTCAGAGAATTGTGTGAGCAAGCAAGAGAAAAAGGCCCGAAGCCTGAACTCTCGAAGTGAATCTCATCCATCTAAATAAATAGGCCATGCGTCACCATATCTCACACTTCGGGAATTCAGCACTCCATAGGATTGTAAGAGTTGTGCATTGAAAAGGCCCAAAGCCTGAACTCCCAAAGTAATTGTGAACCTTTGATCTTTGCAACAGGAAATAGGGTCCATACAAGAGCAACATGTGGCAACAAAAGAAAGGTTTTCCAGATTTCATATCACGACCAAATCGATGGCCACGCTTCATTACGGGCACAAAACTTGCTTGAACRATAGAATTCTTGAGTGGTCCCACAATCRAAACCATGGTATAGAGAAAGTGATATGTGGCAAGAGGTGGTGAATTGCGAGCTCAAAAGCGGTGTAGATACAAACCTCCTTTGATGACCCCACAATCACGTGCTTATATAATTCCAAATCCGACAACAACATGTGGCCACCCCCTAGGCGTAAAGCCAYGCTCTAATCCCAAGGAGGATTTAGTTAATGGAAAGGGACTGATATTTGAAACCTTAGCTTATTCCATAAATAGAAGATGTGGAAGCCATGGTCGAGGAGATAGATTTGTCAGCCTGAGGTACCACGATGGATGATTTCTTATTGCAGACCCATACTGATCTGAGCTTGTGTCTAATAGGAGGGAACACACACAGTATGACAAAAGGATGCACAGACAAACGACTTAAATGAGATGGCCAAATTACACTCCTAGAAGTTGTGAAATGATATTATATAAATAGATCAGTTAAGTTTTTGTAAAGGGGAGGTGCTTTCATAGGTTGGAAATCCGAGAGAGTTTTAGGAGTAGGGCTCTGTATTTTTCATTTGTAAGCATGAGGGATTGGATTGTAAATATTGTGTTATTGAAGATTACTTTGAGCTGTGTTTATCAGACTGTCTTATTAGTTTACATTCTTTTCTATTTTTCTTGTCTATATGTAATCTCTTAGATCTATGGATTCCTGAGGTAGTAGAGGATATGTTTTCATCTTTCCCATCTTTCATGGTTCATCTCTCATATATTTTATGTTTTTCTTCTTGTTTGTATGTAGCATCTCTCCGATCTATGGATTCCTAAGGAGGTAGAGGATCTGATGTCATATTTCCCATCTTGCATGGTTCATCACTCAGACATTTTATGTCTTCTTTCTCCTCATCACCACATAAATCTTTTTTCTGATAGGCAATTTAAATTCCTTCATTATTCATGATACCTATGACTCCATAGCCCAACGATCCCAACTGATATGAAATTATTTATGTTATCTTTCCCTCTCCCTGCAGTCTTAATGATCCACCTACTTAAACCATTTTAATCCATTTACCTTTTTTCGATGGGTACTGGGCTTATCCTCTTATAGTCGGAGGGTGACTCTCAGTGCTAACAAGATCCATTAGGGAGAGGAGGTATAGGTTTTGTATTCCTACCTACTAGCCTATGTATCATGTAATAGTTTGAAAAACATATGTTTTATTTTTTTTACTAGAGGCTACATATTTCCATAATGGTATGTGATGGATTCAGTCGCTTACGAGGTCCTCTTGAGGGGCGTGAAATGAGGTGTCAATCCTTATTCCTTAGTGACCATTAATTTATCACCAGTGGTAAATGAGTTGGGTTATTTAAGTCTCTACCATGACACTATCCCTCATAATTGAAAAATTATACTTGAAGAGCATGTATAAACATGTCACCCTTGGTACATACTGGTAGGTAGTACTTGAAGGGCATGTAGGTGCATGGCAGCCTTGGTATCATGCACTTGAAGAGTTTTAGAAGTTATGTATAGATCTCCATGCAAGGTACTTAAAGAGTTGTAGTGATCATGTGTATCTCTTAATACTGAATACTTGGAGGATCTGATTTAACTTCGTCTCACCCTTGGGACTTAATTTGATTCAATTTATGTATACTTTGGAGAAAGGTATTTGTTGGAATATGCATCTTATTTTAACATGGGAAATCAAATGAAATTGAATAAATTGTTTTAATGATCATATAGAATGGGGTGAGTTAAATGGAAATAAAAAAAACATTAATTAAATATAAAATATCAATTTCATATGCACATAGTCAATGAGGGAAAAGGAAAGGGATATAAGGAACATCTAAGAGTAAAAATAGGAGAAGAGGTTGGTATGTGATGAATAATCTCCATTTTTCATTTAAAAAAAAAGAATTACTTGTGCATGGAGTGACACATGGGTGGGTGAATAATATGCAATTAGTAATTAAATAATTAGTATTTTGAATGATATGGAAAAATGGCATGATCCCCAAAGGCTATATAAGAAATGAGTATTGAGATTGAGAACTCATCTTTTTGTGCCCTAATGCTAGATGGATGTCGTAATGCTCAATTTTTTCTTGGTGAGTTGGTGTTGATTTTGGCCTCAAGAATGTTCTAGTGCCATAGAGGTGGGGATATCAAATGTTCTATAGGAGCCACACATTCTACATGCTATTGTTTGTACTCTTCTCATACAATCCATTGCAACTCGAGGTCCCTATGGAAGAAGAGTACCCATTTAAGATTTGGTGGGGTGGTTATCCAGTAAGATAATTTTATATTTGGAAAATCATAATTGGACTTAATACTCAGGGAAATATCATAATTCAAGAACAATCAAAGGAGGATCTTTATAGCCACCATAAAAAGGTATGAAGTTCTAGAAAATTCAATTTATAGACAAGAAACTTGTAACTTCAAATTCTCTTTGGGGTTTTGTATTTTAGAGAAATTGTGAATTAAATATTGCATGGGAGAATTATACAACTAGAATAGAGTTATAACATATATTTATATTTTTTATAAAACCTAAATAAATACCTCATACTTTATCAGGACCTACATGATTGGTTATGGGAAATATTATTAAATTTTCCCCATAAAATAGATGTTCGACAGAATAGTGTGTTCCCACACAAGATGAACACCTTTAGTAACCACTCACACAACCAAATAAAATATAAACACACCAATATTTTTACATGGTTAAAACCCTCAAAGAGGGAAACAATCCATGATCCCAACCAATGTGGCCACTTGAGGCAATATATTAATGCAAAAGAAAATTATTTTACAAGAGAGTTTCTCACAATCGATCATAAACAAATGACCCTTCATGCTATGTAAATATATATTGTGGACCAATCAAGTGTTAAGACACAAATTAATATAGTTTTTAAGATGAAGGAGAATACAAGACATCAAATCACTCTATGTCTAGAACATATTGTGACCATCATATTACATAACTACAAATGCATACTAATGTATACTAAAGAAACACACTAATAAACACACATTTTCCTAAAGACACATTAGAAAAAGTTGATTCCTAAGTTTTTAAATATCCTAACATCCCCCCTTAAGAAGAACTTTGGATAGGTTTGAAGGATTTACAAAGGAGACACAATAGGAGAAGGAATGAGGCATTAGAGCCTATCCCCTCTCAATGACAACTTCTTGAACTCATAACATAGATCAAAGTATGGAAAACGTCACTTATGTAAGATACTTTGTGAAAATGTATGCAATTTGATATTTTGTAGGGAAAAAGATAAGCTAAATAACTCGATCATGAATGATATTTCTGGTGAAGTGCATGGTGTAGCTTGATGTGTTTTTTGTGTTGATGTTGAACTATATATTTGGAAATCTTGATGTCACTCTGATTGTTGAACCAAAGGGTGTTTGAATGTTACTACTAGAATCCAAACTCTGAAAGGATCTATTGAAGCCACAAGGATTCTTGACTTGCATTAATCATTGCTCGGTACTCTACTTTTGATGAAGAAAGAGAAATATCATGTTGTTTCTTACAATCCCAATTGATAAGTCCATAACCAAGACTAGAAACATAACCTGTAGTATACTTTCTATTATCAGGTTTGTCATCTCAATTTAAATCAATGAAACAAACAAAAAAATGAATCCCCCTTGAATCGCAATGTACCCCAAACTGAACTATAAGTCAAACATATAAAAGTTTTTTTTTTTTTTCTTTCAAATGGATTTCATGGGGTGTTTCCATATACCAGACAAAAAGACTTATAACAAATGAAATATTAGGATGGGTATGAGTTAAATCTAAGAGTATACTAACTAACTCATGATACAAAGTGGCATCAACTTCAGGAGTAGTATAGGTGGTAGCTATTGGATCAACATTATCTCCACTCTCCTTGTTGGGGGGTTTAAGACCCAGGCTTCATAAAGCTTGACCAACAAAAAATATTAGGAGTCAACATATTCAATCTTCAATATAGGACAGAAGAAGGTCTCACCCGAGATGCCATGAGAATCATAGAGAAGGGACAATGCATACAAGGAAGCCTCTCAAGAATAAGTATATTCATTCATCCATAACCAAATACATAGTAATAAGTATTGAAAAGTAAAGAAAATATATATCCTTGGAAGATATGAAATATAAATGACGATCATTCAGGTTGTCATGGTTTTTCATCACTCACCCAGAGGTAAGGACAATAGTACGTTCATTTCTCATGTGACTTCTACTTCTATAGCTTAGATTTTTTCATCAACGAAATGGATTTCAGGTGGATTCTAGAGATGAGATCAGAGTGTCAAGCTATACTCAACAATTCCTACGAAATCATTGATGCTCACTTGGACATTTCATTTTTCTTCCTTGGCCAGGTTGATCTTTTGTTTCAATTCTTGATTATCTGGGGTAGGATTCTTGAGCTTCTCACAAAGCTTGATATTTTGAATTTCTAGAAATCAAACATGCTCCTTTACCACACAAATTTTCTGAGGTTCCAGCATGTCTATATGATCATCCCCAAGCCTGGTTAAATGTGCATAACCCTCATCCACAGTATTGATTATTTCTTTATGATTGTAAGAACCGTTTCAAGTTGGTATTTACTTTCTACATGTGTGGTGACTTCCATGGCATGGAGTACTTTGAGGTCCCGATGTGAAACCTCTACTTCTTGTAACGCCCACACTTCATGTTGATGCTTATCCTAAGTGTCTTTGTGCATGGTGAATTCAATCTCATGATGTTTTGACAGTTGTTCATATGAGTGGTTGAGTTCCTATTGGTCTTAAACTATGCACCTAACTGCTAGAGGGTAGAGCTAGGCCACCTCAAGTTTGGAATGGTTGGTTTTTTTATTATTTGATTTTTTGGTTAGTTGGAGGGTTGGTTTACCAAGACAAAAACATGGTTGGGTTGTAAAAATTATATGGATTAGGGTCCTCCTTATCTGGTGTCATTCAAGTGACAAACAAGTGAGATAATAGAGAGAAGAACAAAGGGAAACAATAAACAACTCAATGAATAATATGTTGCAAGAATTTTAAGTCTTAAAATAGTATTTCAGGGCATTAAACAAGTATCCAAACACAATTACTCCCATAGGTTGCAATACACAATTACTCCCATAGGTTGCAATAAAAACAAATCTTCACTAAAGCATTAGTTGTTTTACAAGTTGCATATCAGTAAAGATGAGTTATACAATAGTTGAAAGGAAAATGAAATGTACTTTGAACATATCAATAACTGCATTCAAGATAAGAGAAAAAAACATATAGATTTGGACAAAAACACACTATCATCAAGAGTATATTCACCAGGTAGAGAGATTTAATCCATTCATAGAACAGGTCCAACCATTTTGATGTATTGAATTCCTTCCCAAAAAACCGAACCCCCAAAACATACAAAAATTGCATATTTATCAAAGTTGTAGAGGCTCTCGTCCATTTGGAAATCTGGCTTAACTCTACACTATCAATTGGAGAACAACTTATTGACTTAACTAAATACTTATGGAGTATAGTAATTTATTCTTCAAACTTGACTTAGCAAAAAGAAGTGGTTCATATCAAACACAAACGACCACTTATTATGCCTTAATTAAAAATTATTGCACTTAAATAACTAAAACTGCTACTAGTGATAAAATTAAACTAATGCATTTGTTGAAGTGAACTGACCTTTAACAAAAACTGACCAGGACTGAAAAAAATAAGTTTTGTATCGATCACTGGTATCCATGCGCGTTGTTGGAGGCCAACTAGGAGATAATTGGATGTGTTAGCAGCTTCTTTAGGTACTCCTTCAAATTATCTCCTTTAGAAAGAAGTAAGTCTTTTGGTTCTTCTTCTGGAGTCTTTGATACTTCTTATAGAGTCTGGAGTATAGTTTCTCTAATTCTTGGTTGTGGTGTTGCAAGGTCTGGACTTGAAGCTTAGTTCATGCACTTGTTAGTTGTCATCGACCCTCTCTGTTTTGACCTCAACCTGCATCTTCTTTTTGTCTTTCTCTGTGCTAGACTTGTTTTTGTCAGCCAGTGCTCTGCTTGTTCTCATATTGTATTTGCGTACAACCTTGGGTTCCTTCCCTTTTTTTCCTTCAATGGACCCCTTTACTCCCACAATGTTATTTTTAACGTCTGGTAAACTATGGAAAGGATCCCCTGCATGTGGTGAGGTTCCAATAGAATCTTGATCAGAATCAAATCCATAATCCTGTATTCCCTGTTGAATGGAGTCTATAGGATACTCTTTTTTCACTGTCACAAATGGTGTTTTTGCAACCTCATCCTCACTAGGCTTTGATTTATGTTTTTTCACTGTCTTACCCTTCAAAAGATTGACTGTCATTTCTTCCATGATGGAAAATTTGGGACTGTCATCATCCTGAATCAAAATTGGCTGGGGGTATTTTAATTATGGCTTGAACAGAGCCTTGGAGTTCATCCTCAATTGATTTTAAATCCTAATTTTTCTATTTGGCTTGCTTGGAATTTCAATGTTTTTCTCTCCCTTCCTCTTCCTGTCTTTTCTGGTTGTAGGGGATGTTTTAGGTAAGGCTTATGCAGGATCAACCTTTCACTTTACCACTTCCTTTCTGCATGAACCAAGCTCAATTTCCCCCCTCATTTGAGTTGTAATTTTATCAGGTTGTTGCTCGATGAGGGTTTTATGCTTCTCCTCTGATTGGTTGGATGACACAGACCTTTGTGGTGTTTCTAGTGCAGGTGGGTGCATGCTGGAAGATTTTCCACTTTTTTTTTCCTTCCCCTTTTTCATAGAATACCTCAATTGCATGCAAGGGGACTCCTCCATGGGGGTTTCTAATTCTTTTCATTTCGAGGGCACGTTTCATGTTTTTGGGCCTTTCCCTTTACTCATTGTGGGTTAGACAGGCTTCATTGAGCCTCCAAGATCTGGAGAAACTCTAACCTCTGTCTTATATTCACTAGAAGCACCTTGGTTCTGTGAATTGGGCACCTACTCCTACTCTTTCAATCCCATATACTTCAAGAAACAACCCTAAGGAATTTCAAGTTCCTAGAGAGTGAAAGTTACCAACAATTTAATCAATCCATGATGGTACAGGCTTGTGTGAGAAGATTCATGGTGACCTTGAACTCTTGTGTCCATTTTGGTTAGGCTCTTAAGTAGGTAATATGGTAAATTAATCTCTCTATCTCCACTTAGATGCATAAGGAAACGAAGGTGATAACAATGTACAATGTTGAATCGACTCTTACCTGTGATATACCTATGCACTATTGCTAGGGATCATTTCCAGTCTTCATTTATCCATGACACAGGGATTCCTTGGATCCATTCATGGTATTGGTGCTCGAGAACTAGGAATTTTTTGTGGAGGTCGGGAGGTATCTTTCCTTTCTTAAACCATCTTTCCCCATAGATAGGGAGTCTGAGCATAGACTGCTACAATGAAGTGTTTTGTAACATGAATCTAGGTATCCCCAAGAAGGGTTTGGAAGCCATCAATGTCTGGGCGAAGAGAATAGTCAAGAATGTGTGGTGTCCTTCAAATGCACACAAGAAATCATACCACTCGGCCTTTACAAAAATGCCTTTGATTTTGGGTATGGCTTCGAACAATTTCAAGCTTTTTGGCTTGGTCCTGTTCAATTTCCATCATTCTCAAGGAGGAACCGTGCTGGGTAGAGTGGCTTTGATGTCGTTGATGTGGTGAATAAGGATTTATTTATATTGAAATTGATACGTGTGTGTTTTTAACCCTCCTTTCAAGTTGTTGTAACGTCCCCAACCACCAACAGGTCGGGAAACATCACTAAGTAAACATATGTTTCTCTATGGTACCATTTTGTCACATCCCCAACATTAAACCAACATTCCAGGCCATGCCACTGAATAAATTTCATGCTTTGATACCAATTTTTAACATCCCCAGCCTTAATCTACTAGGCTATGCCACAAAGAGATGCTTGCAAAAACATCATACACATCCATATAAACATGGAAATGAAAATTATCATCTACATATATAGACAACATATATAGACAACATATTCTAATATTACACAGATTAATGTGGAAATAAAAGTAAGACTACACATACAACATATACAATAAATCTAGACATTACTCATCAATTATATCACATGTACAATTACACATCATGTAAATGAACACAAAAGTGGCACTTATATTTTATAGAAGACCACCAACTGCATACAGACCTTCCACAAACCTCCCAGCCTTAGACCACACTACTCATCACACTCAGTAGTGGGTCACCCCTGAGATGGGACTAAACTCCATCGGAAAATGGTTTCCTAGGCTTGCCAAGGACAATAGGAAAGTCTCACATATCAACAGAAATTATTTTCTCCCAGGAGCCACTTACGCCTAGACCATCATTTCCCACACACTTATCCCACCTTAGGAGTGTACACCTTCACTATCACAATTCCATCGATTGTTCAACTCCCTTCCATGGCTTCAACAATAGGATGGACCGGAAGTCTCAGAGTAATGTAACTACTACGGGACTCCCTTTAGGAGAACTCACTTCCTCAACACACTCTCTCATCTGGAGAAATTTTCTCACAGGCATGACAACCTACCTCTTCTATCTAGCTCCTAATTCCAGCGGGTAAACACCACAACAAAAAATGGGTATGGGCTTTGGTAAGGAAAACAAGCCACACCAGTGCAGAGAAAACGTGGTTATAAACAACAAAGGCTAAGGCATGATATGGATCATAAACTATGCAGTCATGTTGTGCTTCACAGGAAAAATGATTAGCTTCTTAACACGGGTGTGCAGGTTTCAAGAGTTGCAAAGATCGATGATGGAGGCAATGGATGGCTATGTCAAGGCTCTCCATGTCTCAGTTCATGCATCAGTGGGGAGTATGGAAAACTTGCGAGAGTGGCGACCATCCTAGGAACGGTGAGGGAACCCCAATGAGCTAACTTTCCCACCTAAAATTCCATGCGCCTAGGTTGACACATGTCCTCTTAAATCTGCATGAGCTCCACTTAACACTCGTTCCCTTACCCTAGGAACTTAGGAAAAAATAGGTTATGTCAAATCTTAGCCTCTAGGAATTAATAATATAATATTATTCCTTTAGAGGTAAGCCCTCTAGCTTAGCCCCTATTCCTAGACACTTAGCCCCTTCCCTTTCCCTAACTAGTGGAGCTTAGTCCCCCATAACTCTTTCTTCATGGTTGGTCTACACACAATGATATAATTATATTAATGATGTGAGTATTTACATATACAAAATTAGGCTTAATTGCCTTAGAATCTAGGCTCTTCGGCCTAATAAACACATAAGTCTTCCATCTTATAAACACTTGGCTTATTGGACACACCTACCACACTTAGAGGGGGGATGAATGAGTGTGGGGATCTTTTTCCCAAAAATTCCTTCTTAGACAAAACTCATTATTTAGAATTCAACATTTTACTCATTACTCATTGTTGTCATTTGTAACCAGTTAGATGTGAACACATATCAGCAACATATATCAGCAATATATCATCAACAAGTCATCACCACAAGGAACACAAAGAACACAAGATGTATGTAAAATTTTCTTTTTATTATGGACTACAATCCTTGGTGCTTTTCAGCAATAACTGAATATAGTACAACTCTATGTTGGGCTCTAAAGATGTCCTAAAAACAACCTCTATGCATCAACCAAAGGTAGGCTCTAGCACAAGCGTTTTACTTGTCTCCTACGTAGGTTCTTACCTTCTATTTTCAATACCCAGCCTCCAGAGATGCAACACCTGTAAAGGAACAACAATTGTAAAGGGAACTATAGTTGTTCTATTCAAAGGAACAACACGACTTGCAAAAGGAACAACAATCAGAACAAAAGGAACAACAGTCATTACATTGGGCCGAACTAATGTTGAATTAATTGCATTGTAGTATTTACCCAACTATCTAATTTGTCAACCTGGGGTTCGTAAACTGATGAAGCACATGTAAAGTATATGCAAGATTGAAGCGGGACTAATCTAATCTAATGTTTAAGCTAGAACTGAAATTGAATCATTAATCTAACACACGACTTGGAATTGAATTAATCTAGTTCCATAAATGAAATTAATCTAGGAATGAGAAATTGCGTGAAGGAATTAATCTAGAAATGGAGAACTACATGAAGGAAAAGCAAGTACAACATGTGAAGAGTTAAATAACACAACAACATATGCGAGCTCACACCAATGAAGCAATCTTATATTACAATAACCAAATCAATCTTCATAACAAAATAATAAAAGCATGAAAACCAAAACCATGAATCAAAGCTAAGCATCCCTTTCTCTTTCGAATCCTAATGACTACCATTAATGACTACTCTAATTCTCTACTTACAACTGATTGAATTCTAATTTCTCCTAATTGAATTCTCATGAAGAGAGAGAACTCTCTTTTATACATGAGAGCCTTGAAGATAAGATAACCATCTCATTATTACAGATCCACATTTCTCTCAACCTATTTCCCATTATTACAAAATATAATCCCTTCAAATCCTCACACATATCTGTCATATATCTTGGATAAGATATTCCAACCAAATCTCCATGATCTTCTACTTGGAATGGGCTTGAATTATCTTCTCAAATCTTGAAATGGCGGAGGAATTATTCGAGAAGTCCTTTTGAATTAATCCTTCTCATATTCCTACACATCACAAAGCTCACACATATTTGAGATATATATGAAAACATGTCGATTTTCTAACATTTTCTAACCCAAGTATATTTATGGAAATGATATTGTGAAAGGTTAATGGGGCGATGAAATGTGGAGAATGATGAAGGGAAAGATGGATGAAAATAGGACATTTTTGAGCCCCAACATACCCCCCAACTTAACTTGTTGCATGTCCTCATGCAACCATGCATGGATCTTCTCAAGAAATTTTGGCATTTGAATGTTAGCTTTGAGTGATGATAATGAATGTTTTCTGGGATGGGGTTTACATGAGTAACAACTGACATTTTTCTTATGGTTGGTTCTTGTGTGACAACCATGAATATAAAGAATTTTGGTTCTTGTGTTTACAACATTCATCTCGTTATTTGTTCTCTTGCTGTTATGATAATAATTTTCCCATATTCTTACTGAAAAATATATGCTATCAATGTGCATAAGGAAACATCACTGAGTATAAGAAAGCCCTTTTTTTTGTATATGTGTGAATCATGCCAATATGTATAACAATGCTTATGAAGCAAAGTGCAACAGAGTATCGTTGGAAAAGAAATGTTCATAAATGGTAAATGAGACGAAAAATGGAATGATGGTAGTGGAAAAGTGGAGTGATGATAGTGAATAAAGTCCCCTACCCCCCAACTTAACTTGTTGCATGTCCTCATGCAACGTGGAATAAGTCATAGAAGTGAAAAGGAAATGGAACTGGGTGAGGGAATTTTCCAAATTATTCATTGCTATCAGTTGAGGAATTATATGATTAAAGTTTAGAAAATAATATACCTCCACTTACCCAAAATTTTGATGAACTATGCAAGAGAAATATGGCTGATGCAGCTGGTGGAGCATGGAAGATGTCACTGCTGCAGGATCATGTGAAAAGTGACTGTTGTTGTAGCTACCACTGTTGTTTTATGGATCAGAGAATGTGAAGTGGAGGAATCTGAACTATTGTTGAATGAATAATGGAAAAGAGAAGGTATGAAAGTGGAAATGTGATACTCTCATATGGTTGAAGTCATGTTGTTGTAACTATTGATAGAGTCATGAAAAGTGTATAGTCTTCACCTGTTGCTAAACCTGATGGTACAATTCCAATCATGCGAATGAATGTGTCAATGTCAAGCATGAAAAGAAGTCATTGGATTACCGACCAATGATGAATGTCATTAACCAATGCGAGGCAACTCATCATTGATGTCAATGAGTTCCAAGGTACCCGAGTACATATTGCAAAGTGCGAATGAATGAGCTGATGTCGAGCCGCTTGCAATATCTAACGATCAAGGGACATTGATGTATTCCCATGATTTTCAGTGAGAGAACTTGCCATTAAGGCATGAAAGCCTCCAGGTAGTAAAAATGGACTCTAGTCTATATCCCAGATAAGGTGTTGAAGTCGATGGGGAAAGACTCGTTGAAAGGTGGGCCTTAAGGAATCCCACATCAGTCAACACGAGTTCAGATAAAAAGAGTGGCAGGACTATAAATGAAAAGATCCCAGTAGTAACAGTATTTATGGCAAGGCAATGTAGTCATGGAAAGGGAGATGGATAGTTTTATTGACAAGGAAAACTGAAAAAAACTAAAGAGATGTATGTGACTCAGAAAGATAGGCATGTGCGAAGTCATGAAGGATAAGTCAATGGAAGATGGGCTTCAACACAAGGATGAACAATCTGCTTTGAAGGAGAACTGGAGGAAGGCATTCGTGGCGCAAATGGTTTTATGAATGGGTTTATGTGTAACTGCAAATGCCATGATGTGTAAGATGAGAATTAGCTCCTTCAAGAAGTCAATAAGACATCTCTTTTTCTAAAGTTTTTGTGATTTTTGAAAATCACTTTAACAGCAAGATGTGATTGGCCCCATGCCTGAAAAAACTTAGTACAAATTCTGCATGAAAACTTGTGAGATGTTCGAAGAAAAAAAGAACATGCAGAAAGAAGGATAAATGCGACAAAGTAAATAAAAAATGCATTGTATACCTCTTGTTGTGATCATTGCGCACACGTTTGTTTCATCGTTGCTTACTTAGAGTAAAATCGCAAAAACATGTGTTCATTATTGTTTTCAAGAATTTATAAAAACGTCCATTTGCAATGTTATTTATTTTTGTTGTTTTACTTTTTATAATTTGTTTTTATCTTTTATGAATTCTTTTTATCTTTTTACTTTTATTTTTTATTTTATTTTTTATTTATTTTTTGTTTTTATGTTTATTATTTTTATGTTTAACCTAATTTTATTACATTATTTTTCATATTATTTGTTTTGTTTATAATAAAACAAAATAGAAAAACAAACAATATATGTTTTTTTGTTTAAATTGTTTTTAATAAAACATTTTTTTTATTATTATTATTTGTTTGTTATTATAATTATTTTATAATCAAACAAACAATTTTTTATTTAAAAAAAAAAAAACAAAAAAAAAACAGATAATTAAATCAATCAAACAAATTTAAACCAAAAAAGAAAAAAAAATGAATTTGTTTTAAAACAATAATAAAACAAGATTTTTATAATGGTTATCATCATTCACCAACAGATTGCTCCTTGCCATAAAAGAAGTAATGCCCTATCTAGCTACCCATATAGCATATCAAGTTAACCAATTGCCAAAATGGCCAATTACTGTGGTTTGGGCGCATTCAATCCATTGAGCACACAGTGTCAGGGAGAAATAATTCTTGTTGGAGCACGCCTATTTAAGCCCCAAAATTTTTGAGCCCCAACACTCTACAAGAGCACCAACTCTATAATTCAAGAATCAGCTTACACACTCAGCACCAACTCTATAATTCAAGAATTAGCTTACACACTCAACACCAACTCTATAATTCCATAATCAACTTACACACTCAGCACCAACTGATATGAGGCAACAACAATCCTCAACAAATATCAATCTATAACATGTATGCGACCTGTCAGTAGTGTAGCCCGTGTGTGTACACGCCCTGGCTCACTACAACCCGCATATGTACGCGGCTAGTGTATACAACAACATGTGTATACCTTCTGAGCTATTTAGGGTTTATCCTTCAAGATCAACTCAGATACTCTGCAACCAATTTATCATTCTCTTCTGTCTCTCACTGTCCAAACTGACCACTAGCCAGTCACAAAACATCCAAGATATTCAATGGCTTATTCATGCTCCACAACCAATCAATATGAATGTTACTCAATCATGCATAAATAATCAACATACTATAGCCATCATATCAGTACTGAATCATAAGAGTGTTTCTCACTCCATCAACCAATATAAACCACATCATAGAAACCATACCAAGAATTCCTTAAGCATTCAAGCAATAGTATCCATCAAGAAAATAATGAAACCATACCAGTGTCTCAGTGACAAATTTGAGCCCATAGAATGCAGATCTGGAACTTGCTTCAGTCTTCAACAACCAGTCATTAGCTCAAACACAAATCTCCATGATTTTATCCATTGTAAGTGCCCTGTCCTCATTCAACCCGCGTATGTATGCACCCTAACCCATTACATCCCGTGTACACCTCAAAAACTAGGGTTTCTGAAGCTCTGAGACTTTTTCCGTCAAGATCTCTGATATTTCCAAAACTTTGATGCATCCATGAGATTCTCCTTACGCTCTCTTTCTCAGAATAAATCTTCAATCATGCTTAAGAGATCTTCACCAAAGATTCTCTCACAAGAAGCTCTCCATCAATACTCCAAAAGATATTCTCACAAGAATCTCTCCATTGATCCACAAAAGGGATGATCTAAAAGAGACCATTGCTATCGTATTTATACTTTCATCCTCTAGGTCACTTAACCCATTTCTAGGTCACTTAACCAATCTTCCTTATTTTAGGGTTAACCACTTTCCATAAATAGAAATCTCCAATACTTTATCATTTAAATATTCCTTCTTGATTTTGTCACCTTACTTTATCATTTCTTGATTTTGTCACTTCTCTTTATTATTTAAATAATCCACCTTGACTTCTTTGACCTTGTGGACTTCAAGCCTTCATATGGGGGTCCTTCAATTTCGTAAGGCCATAACTCTAAAACCGTGAGGAGTTATGTGACATTCCACATACCACCGGAAATGGTATGGAAAGAACTATCCATATAGGATAGTTTCACCAACAACTTCATTGATATTCATCTCATTATTCCACATACAAGCATGGGTCCTCCTACCATTATTCTAGGATAACTCAATCCGCAAAGCGTCTTCCCGTGAGGGATTTCACCATAAGGGGACGACTTTGGAGTTCATCCATTTGTGCACTTTATCAATCATGATAAGACAATAATGAGTCATCTATACATTTTTCCAACAATGCATCATATACCAATGAAACCACATCGATCCATCCTCATCATGTATCAATGACAACTCATTGATCTTCATCATATTAATGACGACTCATTGATCCATCTTTATTGACATCAATCAATCAAACCATTGGCATCAATGAAAACATGATCCAACAATCTCCCCCTTTGGCATTGATGGCAATACCAACATTGATGTCAACACCAATTACCAATTATTGATGTCAACATCTAGATAAGGCATACTCTATATAAATAGTCAATGTGACTATCTCCCCTAATCAATAATCATCAATCACATCACTGTGACTATCTCTCCCCCTTTGACATCAATGGCAAAGGGCCATTCTCCTCTTGGGATTGCTCCCCCTGTCTGAGTTCCTTTGATCTTCCTCTGAATAATCTATCCCCTTCTGAACAAGGGATATCACTCTGATGTAATGTTGAAGATACATCGAACATACTCCCCATGTGACCATTGCTCCCCCTGGAATTTTCTTCAAATATAGGACTCTTTTCTAGGTATGCATCTGATAAATATCTCCTCCTAGAATCATGGGAAGAAGAATGACTCCCCCTATGGGTATGTCTCCCCTATATTCTATGCAAGATTAACAATGTGCTGCCATATAACGATCCTTGGACCTGTTCATTCATCAAAATCATGTCATACCAAGCATCATGAAGCAAAAGATATGTCAATGATGAAATAAAGAATCATGAGAAAAATATCAACCAAGTACATCCTGTACAAAAATGTGTGCTCATCATGTGCAACACCTATATACATCAACCATGTACATCAACCAATATTCCAAACAATGTGTCATATCACTCATGATATGTCTGCATCATAAACCAAGTACCATAACCATGTATCAAACAAATACCAATTTTTTTACTAATCAAGTAATACCGATGGTGTACTATCATGCAGTAACTATAGATCATCAATGATGTACAACATGATAAATTTTTCAACCACATGTCCCAATGTGTAGCCCATCCATATGTTGCATGCATCAAGATTCCCAACAAGTAAGCTTCCAATACATCATCAAGATATATCACATAACCAAGGTGTCTTAACTTCACTGTCATAACCAACATTGTTCTTCAACATAAAATGGATCAATCCAAACTCATGGGTTAGTGACATGCACCCAAGATTTTATTTTACATAATCCAATAGATGAACATTTAAATGTATAGCAAAACAATGTCAGAACCTACAACAAACAATGTTATACCCTGCAACAGAGTGTTATACCATCACATCAAGTTGTAACCCATGTTCATTACCTTTTTCCCAAGGCTTTTACACATATACACGGCCTGCTGCAAAGACATCTTTCATATGTATGCGACCTATTCAATGTCATCATGCGTATGTACACGAATGATACCATTGTCACCCATGTATGCCTCAATATATGACACTTTTGAAATTCTCTTCAGTCTTTCATTCTATTCTGTCTGCTCTGTCTTCTTCACCCACTTCTGTAGATGTTCTTGCTCCTCAGAACTTGAGCTCTGAGCATCCATCTTCTCAAAGATGTCTCACTTCCTTACTTCATTCCTTCTTCTAGCCATGCTATGTGAAGTCCTCATCATGGACTTTCTTCTTGTGTTCCAGCACTCCTGGGATTTGTGGCCAAACCCACTATAGCTGTAGCATGTAATGGTGTTACAGTGAACAACAATGTGTCCTACTTGATCACATCTCCAACACCTCATGGTGTTATAAAATCCTCCATTATATCTCCTTTCATAAGATCTACATTCAAAATCTTTGTGACCATATCCATTACATGAATAACAATGCCCATGAAAAATACTTTCATACCTTTGCTTTGGTTTCCCAATAATAGCTTCTTGATGTCTTCCTTTATTTGTTCTTTTGAAATTTTCGTTGCCTTGTGCAACATTGTCTTCCTTTTTTGATGGGCTTACCTCATCCTTCTTTGAGGTGATTTCTTCATCATGTGTAGCTTCTTATTTGTATCCAAGTCCTGATTTATCACATGGTGATCTTTGACTTTCCAAGATCTCATCCAAGATTCGTGAGCTATTCAAGAATTTGTTTGACTTTTCTACCTTCTTTCTAAGGTCAACAATTTCATCTTCTAACTTACAACATGACTCTTCCTTTTCATTTATTTGATTCTTCAATATTTCCTCTATTCTTTTGGCTTCTTCAATTTGGGTCTTGAGATGGACAATGGTTTCAAAAAAAATTCTAATCTCATCCTCTACATTCATATATTCTTTTCCATTCTTTAGTCTTGTGATCTCTTCTTCCTTTTCTTCTAATTTAGTCTTATTGCTCTCTTCTTGTTCCTTGAGCATTTCCTTTAATTTCAAGATGTGCCTTAGACTCCTCCTAAGAATATTCTTAGTGTTATCTTAAAGACAGTTATAGTCTATATAATAATGATCACTTCTATATCTATATAAACCCTCTTCAACTTCCCTTTGAAGTTTTAATAGATTTTCTTCTATTCTTTTCATGGGATAATTACCATCAAACTTTACACAAACTGTTTCTAGATATTATTCTTCACTTGTAGAGAAAAATCCATCATCATCATTGCAATCAAGGGTTTTTGAGGGTTCTTTACCTTCATTTGAAATATCTTCATGATCTTCCTTTTTGCCAACATCAACACATAATTCTTTGCCTTCATTTGAAATGTCTTCTAGATCTTCCTTTGTGCTATCATCACTTGATTCTTTATCTTCACTTGAAATGTTTTCAAGATCACATTTAGAAATAATACAATCAAGGGTTTTTGGAGATTATTTACCTTTAATGATCTTGATGGAGTGATCTTCAATATCTTCCTTCTCCTCTTGCTTTGATATGTCTCCTCTAGCTTTAGCCATAGATCCTTGGTGGAAGTGCATTGTCCCATGATCTATTTTATAGGGCTTGAGAGTCCACTAAGAATGGTCTTGAGAGCCAATGCATCATTCTTCTTTCCTTCCCTTTGAGCGGCAAACTTTGACTTGTTCCTCAATGAAACTGATCCACCAATGGATGCCTTCCAAATAGCTTCTCCCATTTCCTTCAAATGTACTCTCACCTCTATTCTCCAAGTAGAATAGTTTTCCTCATCAAGGATTGGAACCTCATCATCCATTTGGGTGTCTATGGATCTCCTTCAAGACTGTTAAGGCTTGTAGTGAAGGCCTAGCTCTGATACCAATTTTTGGACACACCTACTACAATTAGAGGGGGGGTGAATGAATGTGGGGCTCTTTTTCCCAAAAATTCCCTCTTAGACAAAACTAATTAGCTAGCATTCAACATTTTACTCATTACTCATTGCTTTCATTTATAACTAATTAGATGTGAACACATATCAACAATATATCATCAACAAGTCATCACCACAAGGAACACAAAGAACACAAGATGTATATACAAATTTATTTTTATTACGGACTACAATCCTTGGGGTTTTTCAGCAACAATTGAATAGAGTACAACTCTACAAGAGCACCAGCTCTATACTGCAAGACTCAACTTACACACTTAGCACCAACTAAGATGAGGCAAAAATCCTCAACAGATATCAATCTACAATAGGTATGTGACCTGTCAGTAGTGCAGCCCACATGTGTACGCACCCTAGCTCACTACAGCCTGCGTATGTACGCGACTAGTGTATACAACAACATGCATATACCTTCTGAGCTATTTAGGGTTTATCCTTCAAGATCAAATCATATCCTATGAAACCAATTTATCATTCTCTTTTGTCTCTCACTGTCCAAACTAACCACCAGCCAATCACAACACATCCAAGCTCTCCAATGGATTATGCTGCTCCACAACCAATCAATATGAATTCTACTCAATCATGCATAAATAATCAACATATTATAGCCATCATTTGAGTACTGAATCATAAGAGTGTTGCTCACTCCATCAACCAATATAAACCACATCATAGTAACCATACCAAGAATCCCCTAAGCATTCAAGCAATAGTATCCATTGAGACAATAATGAAACCATACCAGTGTCTTAGTGACAGATCTGAGCCCATAGAATGCAGATTTGGAACTTTCTTCAGTCTTCAACAGTCGGTCATCAGCTCAAACACAAATCTCCATGATTTTATCCACTGTACGCACCCTGTCCTCATACAGCCCGTGTATGTACGCACCCTGGCCCATTACAATCACATACACCTCAGAAACTAGGGTTTCTGAAGCTCTGAGACTTTCTCCATCAAGATATCCAATATTGCCAAAACTTTGATGCATCCATGAGATTATCCTTACGCTCTCTTGATCAGAATAAATCTTCAATCATGCTTAAGAGATCTTCACCAAAGATGCTCTCACAAGAAGCTTGCCATCAATACTCCAAATATATTCTCACAAGAAGCTATCCATTTATCCACAAAAGGGATGATCTACAATAGACCATTTCTATATTATTTATACTTTCATCCTCTAGGTAGTATGCACCTTCCTTCCAGGGCTCCAGCACAGGCCGGACATGAAGTCTTAGAGCGCCATGGCTCCAAGAGTTCCAACTTCCCTCAGAGGTTTCCATGTACCCTCCAGGCCTCATAGTGGGGAACCTATCCCCACACTTGTCCCTCTAGATATCCAATCTTCTCCAAGGCAACCCAAGAAGAAGTTTACACACATCCATATCCACTAAGGATCCACAAGGTAATATCCATTGTATCCAATCAATATCTTCCCCGAGCTAGTATTTGTAGTCAACATTCCAACTTTAATCAATATCATCTCATTTGCATCACCCACATGCAGTTATCATGAGAGAACATAAAAGAATTCATTTAGGAACTCAAGCTTAGTTCAAAAGAAATTCATTTTTTTCCCAAAACATGAGATTCTATTTCATAATTCTTCTTGGATTTTTCCATATTAGGAGTGAAACCTTCCTTGTGGTTTTCCACAAGAACCAAACTGCATACCATTTTCCCTACAATGCCTCATCTTGCCTACAACCAACAATTGCCAGTATTTCTTGTACATCATAATTCAATTGTAATATGTACAAAATCATATGTAGTGATCTTAGAATTTCCTGCACCTAGCAATTCAATCATAATTACCAAACAATTTAATAAAATAGAATGACTCATCATTCTATGCATATGCATGTTCATAATTAATATCTGTAAGTTCTTTACTTTTTTTTTTTTTTGAACATAAGATTTTTCTGTAGTCAATGCTTACGTGACTACTTGACTTGCAACTTTTATGTTGCAATATCTAACAACGCCTGAAATATCCTCAACTTCATGAGTTAACAACATTACAGTTGTTAGTAACAATTATTTCCATGCAATAATATATATGCATGTACTTACAAAACACATTCAACAAATGCATTCAAGTATACAATTATATCACTTACTATGCATGAGTGCAATTCTTAATGCATATTTATTCAATGCACCTTGCATTGAATTACATAATGCTCTTTATTTCAGTCTTGTATCTCACCATCCATAAGTTGGAATTTTGGCCAATGTCCTGACACATTCCCCACACACTTCCTATTGTTTTCCCAATTAATTGGATTCCTTCCTTTTTGACCCGAACACTACACCAAGAATATAATTTTGTGGAGTTCATTAGTGTTAGCAAAAAGGTTGCAGTCTAAGTTTTATTTAAAGGTAGGAAGCTTTTAGTACTCGTGTGGTTCATAAACTTATCATATCCATACTTTTCCATATCCAACCATGTCATGGTCTCATACATGACTAGATTTACTGGAATTCATTCCTATAACAAGTTCTTATATTTTATTTCTTTGGTTATTACCCCATAACCAAATTAACATGACATTCTACTATGTCAGTGTGTGCATTAAAAAGATAAAAATATTTTATTACTATGATAGGACTCTAGCCTTTACCACATATAGTGGTATCTTATTCATGTTAATACATTCAAATAATACCATTCTGTGTATCATACAAATTCAATTGGGGAAAATTCTTACCTGAATTTCCCTTTGAAAATTATGTAGCATAATTTCAAAAGAGAATACTTACCTGCATAGCTGCCATTAAATGAACTTGATGTTACCTGATTAGCTGATGATAGTATAAGATTTCATGCTTCTTTTATCAGACTTATAACCAACACTTTAGCTTTCTGTTGCTTCCTTCTTTATGCAACAACATCATCAACAACACTTTGCAACATGCAATCATTTTTTTTCCTTTAGTTGTCCCAACAAGCCATAACATACTTGTTGCCACAGAAATTGCAACAATTTCTTTCTCCCTATAAAACTTTTCCTTGTTGATCCCAGAAGTATTTAATTCTTCCTGGATTCATGAATCTTCTTATGCTCTCATTGTAGTCATTGTACATGATTATTTTTATCCTAAGCACTTTCTAGACAATGACCCTTGGCTTCCCTTTTCATTTACAGCCAAACACTTTTGGCATCCTTTTCATTTACAGCCAATACGCAGCTGATATTAACCTTCAACTTTCATTTATTCCCTGGATCCTACTATTCTAACTCATATTTGGATGAATTATAATTCCAACCATGTTGTCTTATAGACTTTGGATCTTCAACATCTAATTACTCTTTGAAACTAAAATCCTTCAGCCCTTTCCTGACTGAATACTTTAGTACTTGAGGTTTTCTTGTACTCTTATATTCTCTTTGCCAACTAGCCTCAAACTTGACTTTCCTAGCCAATCTCTAGCATACTGTAAGGATGCACATATGCCTCCTTTGCTATATGCATGGAATTAACTGAAAGTACTTATTTTACCTTACCATCATAGCTTCAAGTGATACCTACAACCTCTTGGTTTCCATTCATGGCTCTATGTCACTTAAGATGGATTCTTGTTAGGCACCATCTCCTCTGTATTCAAACCCATGCATATAACCATTTTCTTCTTCCTAGTTACTTTTTGTTTTCTCTTTAGAAATCATTTCACTTTTAAATTATTCTTGAATTGATATCTACCTCATGAATTCTTCTTCCATTATCTTAGGATGTTCATGGACTCAACTCCATCCAGGAGTCCTTCCTTGTGTACCTTGCATACTTGAAACCACATATTTTGTTGATATTGATTTCGAACATTCCATTATTATTTGGATTCCTCTGATCCAACTCCTGCATGAACAAATTATAATTCCAGTCATGTTCTCTCACTAACCTTGGTTAGTTAACACCAACTTCTTTCTTAAAGCAATTGGATTTATCCTTCTGACATGCATATCCAACTTCTGTCATGCCATATTTGATGACCTTCATGCCATGCCTCGACTGTACATTCTGATAGAAATAATGGAGGTGTTATCTCAAACTGTGGAACTTATCCTTGGAGATGTCACATATTATCTCGAAACTCTTTCATATTCCATAAAACATTCCTTCCTTATTCCCATTATTTGCATCTCCATATGAACTTATGGTTCATGCATTATTATGTATCACAGATGGTTGAATACCTGGAATCCTATTTCCAAGACCTTTCCAATGATGTCCTCCTTGCTCAATTCAGAATCTTGAGCAAAAAGTTATAACTGTTTGCACAATGGTGCATTCTAGAAGGCGATCTTTGTACAACTGTTTTTATTTCAGAGTCGAATTGGCTCTTGGACCCTTCTTGGATCCTCTCTTCAGGTTTACATACTTTATTTATTCCTTTTGATGTAGGTTTGTTCAATCATGGACCTCACAGGCTCTATCTCTAAACCCTTTTATGTTCTTAAAACAAAATTATGGGCATTAGCCCTCTTTCTTTGGCCCCCAATATCATGTGACCATAGGCTGTGATCAAGTGCTAGTACAATAGGTGCTTATATGGAGAGAAGGTGCTTATCCAGAGAAGGTGATTATAGAGAGAAGTTGCTTATCGAGAGAAGGTTCTTATCGAGAGATAGGTTCTTATCGAGAGAAGGTGCCACGTGGAAAAATACTAGAAGTGGACATGTGGCCCATCAGGCGGGTAACACGTGTCACGTTCTAACTGGAATAATCAATATTCAAAGGGTACATAACTCACAAACACATGGCACACATCCCATGTGTCCATGTCATCCCTGGTGATGTCAGCAGGCCATGTCACTTTGGGACTTCGGCCTTCGACGGTTTTCACTCTATCACACTCCAATTCTCCCAAACAAGTTGTTGTTCTAACATTTGTTTCTTTCAAAGAATGGTCTGGATTGACTCTGGACTTTGGGACTTCGAGAGTTTCAGGACTTTGAAACTCTAGAAATTTGTAACTTCAAGACTTCTAGGCTCTGGGACTTCAAAATATTTTACACTTTCACACCTCAAATATTCTGAATGTCAAACTTCCGAATGAGTCAATCTGTCAACACGTGTCTCCTTTAACGAATGGTCGAGATTAACTCTGAACTTCAGGACTTCAGGGCTTCGAGGATTTTCTCCTTAGCACCCTCTGTTTCTCTCAAATACCTTGATCTATGGACACATGTCTCTTTTAATGAACGGTCCATATCAACTTCAGAATTCAGGACTTCGGGAGTTTTCACTCTAGCACACTCCATTTCTCCCAGAAGTGCCAAATTTATGAATTGTTGTGAGATCTATGACTAACAACCAATTGCACACAGATATGATGGATGAGATCCAATTTTCACCACTATGCCTTAACTTCTTCTCTTAACTCGATCTAACGGCTCTGATCTATCTTCAGTCGATCCAATGGTCAAGGAATTCTCCTCGGATATATGGTGTAGATCCACTTTGGGACTTTAGAGATTTGATGCATCGACCCCTTTGGCTCTATAACTCATAAAATTTTCCAAATTTAAAAAGTCCAAATGACTTGGAGGTTAACCTTCATGCACTTTTATCCAGATCTGATGGTTATGAAGGATCCTCCTTCTCCTGAATAGATCCTACGGCCCAACACCATGACTGTTGTGGTTTCTTTCTCTGTGGCCATTTATTAAACCGTTATACCTCCTATGATTCTTAGCACAGTCCAATGTTTCTCTCAAATCCCTTCTGGCACTATGTACATCAAAATTCTCTAGACTTTTTACTCTAAATTCCTCATTCATGGCCCATCCAGGTTCAATGTCAAAACCATGGTCTCTAAACTCGAATTTTGTCCATTTTGACAACAATTATTTTCCAAAAATTTTTCTTAAAATACCACTAACATGGCCCATCCAGGATCAGTGTTGAAACCATGGCTTTGATACCATTTTGTAACATCCCCAACCAGAAATAGGTCAGGAAACATCACTGAGTAAACATACTTTTCACTCTGATACAATTTTGTAATGTCCCCAACCACCAACAGGCTGGGCAACATCACTGAGTAAACATACTTTTTTCTTTGATACCATTTTGTGACATCCTCGGCCTTAAACCAACAAGCCAAGCCATGCCACCGAATAAATTTCATGCTCTAATACCAATCTGTGACAATCCCAACCTTAATCTATTGGGGTATGCCACACAGAGATACTTGTGTAAACATCATACACATCCATATAAACATGAAAATGACAATTATCATCTACATATATATAAACATATAGATATGACATATTCTAATAATACATAGATTAGTGCATAAATAATAGTAAGCCTACACATATAGCATATACAATACATACATGCATTACTTGTTGGCAAAATATTGAGCAAATCAGCGTATACTTGTCATTGATGGCAAGAACGTGTGGTCGCAGTGATGAAAACAGCATTGAATAACAGCGCAGTAATAATCGAGAGGAGAAAAGACAGTAATCGTTGGATCCCATCCAATTTTCTCGAAAGAACCAGGATCGTCAGATCTGTAGAAGCTGCAAGAGAGATAAATTCATCGGAGAATCGGGGATCGCGAGTTCAAAGTGCAAAGACCATTTAACATTGAAAACCTCGAAATCGCGATATGCGATTTCGCGATTTGATCGCAACCGTTAATCAAGCAGGGATCTGGACCGTTCATTTGTATGGACACGTGGCAGCCAGGAGGCCTTATCGGCAATTCGGGGATCGGGACTTCACAATGCAAAGTTCACATTACAATGAAAACCCCGATTTCGCGATATGCGAAATCCCGATGGAATCTGAACCGTCAGATCAACATGCGATATAGACCGTCGATCTAAGTCCACGTCAGCTAGGGACACATGGCACAACCAAGGACTCACAAGTGTCAGACTGATTCAAGCAATTGAGGCACATGTGGGTAACGAATCAGAGTGACACGTGGCAGTGTTTAACACGTACCAAATCACGTGTGACGTCAGCAGAGGACCGTCGAATCTCTGCATGGAATATCGGGGATCAGGGATCAGGATTTCATTATGTCAAGAACACATTGCATCAAGAATTCTGAAATCATGAAATGCGATTTCGCAAAGTAATCACAGCCGTTGGATAAGAACCAGATCTGGACCGTTGATCTCCGTCATTGGGAAATCGGGGATCGGGACTCTCAGAGGCATGTGTACAATGACATCATGAGTGGCGAAACTCCGATGGAATGATATGACCGAGGTCACACGGAGACAGGTCATATGGACACTATTATAGCCAGGAGGGCTGAAGCGCATCACGAATCGGGAAATCGCAAATCGGGAAATCGCGAATCACGTGGACATAAACATTATGTCATCGCAAATGCCAAAACCCCGATGCGATGTTTGACCGAGGTCATGTGTTGATGGTCTTATGGGCCAAGGGATATAGCCAGCAGGGCTTACGTATGAAAGGAGCCATCGGGAATCGGAGAATCGCGAGTCTGGAGGACTTGTGAAAATTGACATTGCAAATGCCGAAATCGCGATGAGTGAAATCC